>JANVCG010030450.1:6599-24865 GCA_025505365.1 Haliclystus inabai | reverse complement strand
AGATGGGTTAAAGCCTTTAAGTTTTTACTGAAAATGGGTCATTTTTAGGGTCCATATAGTAACAAGTACTTTTCTTCAGAATTCAAGCTAAATCTTTTACAGTTCATCTTGTTACCACCAATAAAGCTGATTAATGGATAAATGTCAATATCAAAAATTTTATCTGGTTGTGGTAGTGCTGTATGTAGGATGATGACTGTGATTACTGTCAATGAAGTCACTTGTAATATGGAAATTTTACTGAGATGCCTCCTATAAATCCAAAGCTGAATTATCAGTCGAGAACCCAAAGTTACGAAGTAGAAACTTTTTGTACCTAAGAAAACGACATGCAGAAATCTGATCAAGGACCCATCATCTTACCTCGATTCTATGTTTTTTTATAAATATTGAAATCTCAGGATGGAATTAACAATTAAGATTCAAAATGGTCTGCTATTGGGATAAAACATATAGTACGGAAATTATAGAATATTAGTGATATTAATTTTAGCTTCATTAACTGCCTCACTTCACAATAAAGGAGGTAAGGAGATTGAAAATAACAGAAATTTATTTTTTCAAGTTTAGAATAAAATTTACAGTGAAGCCTATGCTTTATTGTTACCCCCATAGATCAGCCATATGTCGATGATGGTCGCTTCATACTGTTGTAGATGTAAGCTTTAAACAGTTGGTCAAAGAATAGAAATAAGGAGAAAAACCAACATTGTGATTTTGAAGTGACTCATAATAGTAATACGTTTGAGAGGAACATGGATGCATTACAGATTTGATTATTTATCACATAAAAATCAGATTTGATTATCCCTATCAAATTACTAAGCCAAACAATAACCAAATATACTCTGCTTTTTGTAACAAAACGTTTCTATGGAGCTGAATAGTCTGCTCTTCGTTGAATATTTTTACGAAGGTACGTTTCTCTTGGACAATAATAGTAAGGTCTACAATTATATGCTCAAATCATAGAATGTAGTTTTATCTATTGCAAAGGTACCATCCCTTTTACTATTTACAGTCACGCATTGGGCAGAGAGAACACGCTCTTGTTGTGCTTGCTTGGAGAAAAGACAGATCAGCTCATCATGTCATTGTTGGTGTTAGTTTTGCATTGTATTCATTTTGCCATGCCTTATTGAAATCTTCGCCTTTTGGTTTGCCTATTATTCTTTGTAGTCCATTGTCTATTGTTGAGTTTGCCTGTTTTGATCTCGGTATCCACCACCACCACGTCCATCTCTTTGCCCCCCTCGATATCCTCCTTCTCTTGGTGGTCCGCCACGTCTTTGCTGTCCACCCTCCTAGATCAAAAAGTATAATAATGAGTGGATATGAAGGATCAAAACATCATGCAAGGTAACAATATGTAATCCTGCAAATGCAGTCTTACAAATGTAGTTCTGCCAGCATGAAAAACTTAGAAACAATAATCAATTTTGAAGGAACTGTGCTTACTCTAGGTGCTCCATTGTGATTTCGTGTATCATGACCACGTCCCCCTCTTGCGCCTCGTCCCCCACGACCTCCATAGTTGCCGCCACGACTACCTCGTCCACCGCGCCCATCTCTTGGTTTGAATTGACGTGATCCTTGACCATGACCTTGTTCTAGCAAATACAATCAAACATATTTTTAATTGGGCTGATGAAATTTAGTTGTCTCAGATATAAAGAGTTTTATGTTATGCTCTGGATCACACACAAGACAATGAAATGAGAGTAACAACAATGCAATTTTGAAGCTTCACTTCCAAAAATGTATCAAAAAGTCTCTTTCTGAGCCATCAGTCATTGATTTCAGTAATGTTGCAACAGTGGTTTGAGAAAGACGATGAAGAGGGTAGCTGTACATCGTCTCGTTTTGTGCACATCTTTTTTCTTCTTGATATAAATAAATTCAAATATTCTTTGACTAGTCTGTGTATCATGTTATCCCTGGTGTATGCTTTTGTTAAATTAAAAATATCATTTCTCACCAAACATCTTCCCTGCTTGGAAAATGGGGGGCAAAATTCATGTAAGTGATAACATCATTGTGATTGTGTAAGCAGTCAAACACTTTGCACAGGGTTCGATAGAACCCACCCGGTAGCCTGGCTAAAAGGTTTCCAAAGAGTTGAGGTACTTTGTCATACACTGACGTTGCAGATAATGCTAAAAAATACATACCCTATACTTCACTTGATTTTGATGAATAATTTTACTAAACTGTTTAGATTTCAAAACTTTTTTATAAATTGAAATGGTATATGTCCGGTGATGGATCATTTTGGTTAGACAAGCCTGGATCAGTGATGTTATGTTCTGTTAAAATACTGCTGTTTGGTGCCACCCTAGTTATTAGCACTCAATTTCAATGAACAAACACCACTGTTGATGGAGTAGCTGCTGGTTTGCATTAAAAAACACATGGCTACATCATATCATCAACTTCTTCAAGCTGAATTTACCTTTCCATTCATCATCATTGCCTCCATTGGTGTCATTTTGTTCTGATTGTTCGGGTGTTTGGCTTTCACCAGCTGGCATTTGTTGCATGTTTCTTGGAACAAATTCAGGACTGCCAGCATTCATTTGAGATTGTTTCTGATCAAGACTTTCATCTGTTACGTGATCACCATTATCAGCAATAGGAAGGTCTTGTGGAACAGTACTTGGCTGCACATGCTCTTCGACATCATTTGTGAATTCTATACCACCTTCTTCAGGGGCTAATTCATCAACCACAGCTTCTTGCTCATTTTCAGTTTTACTGAAATACCCACAGTCATTGACTTGCATCAAGATCTTGTAAATTTCAGAATAAGTTGTTTCCAAAATTGGCTTATCCTTACTTTCAACAAGATCTTGAAGATGTCTGCATGCTGCTGAAACTTTGTCCGCAAAAGCTTTTGTGGTATCTTCATCTTCTGCGGGATTGATTAACTTGTAGATCTCATCCAGTTTAGCAAAATTATCCTCAGTAAGAAGCTGTTATGGGACAAAAGATAATATTTAACTGGTAATAGCCACACATCAATTCCTGAATGCAACAGCAAAATGGCAATGTACTGTTAAGAAGGAGACTTTTACTCATCCAACAGCTATGGTGAACTAGGGAATTCAAGTCGCATTTCACAGCAAAAGGATGACAGCTTACTGAGCACAGTCTCATTTGAAGAATGGCCCATCCCTATCAGATTTGAGCATATTTGATACAAACACGATGCCGCAAAGTACAATCAAAACCATGATACAAACATTTTAATGGAAACAACCAGACTATACACAGTATAGCTACGAAAGACTGTAAAGAGTCTAAAATGACCGACAGTCTTGTTGGCAAAATGTTCGAAATCTTGTTCCAGATTTCAAACTCAATTTTATGGAATGATGCAGAAACCTTGGTTTGCTCAATTGATAACAATGCAACTTCGGCGAGAGAGCGATATCACAGTTACTGGTCATTTTAGTCTCCTCAATGGCTACCATGTATGCAAAAGTGTACTTTGTACATTATTAAGATAAACAAATTAGGAACAAACTTACACAGGCACCATTTGTCCCTGACAAGAAATCCCCACGCACATCTTCAGTCAGACTATCAAGCAAGAATCGGACTTCAATGACTTTTGTGATTGTTCCAGCTGCTTCTTTGTGTGCCTGTTCTTTCTGTTCCATTTTTGCACGCTTTTGTTCTTTCTTTTGATGGCGCTGATACTGAAAAATATCAATAAACAATTTCAAAAGTGGCACTCAAACAAATGGATAATTTGAATTACAAAGGAATCATTAATCGGTATTCCTGTAATATGTAAGCTAATGCTATAGTCAAATCATTCTGCCGTACAGCTATTCATCACAACACAATATTTCAAAATGGGCTTGGTTCAAAATACAGAAGATCTTAGGATCAATGATACTGTGGGATGTTTATTTGTCGAGTCTAGACATGGGAAGTTAATTTCGCTCAAAAATATATTATACTGTGTAAGATTGATCAAAATTTAACATACCTCTTCACAGAGCTGGCTCATTTGTTTATGGAGTTCTTTAACAAGATCCAAATTGTGATTGAGGAATTCTTTCTGCTCTAAAGATGCCTGATAAGGGAACATTAAGATTATTGTTATATGGATAAACATTGGATTCAACTCATTCTGACCAAATTTCCTTCAATATGACTAGGGCAGATCGTTTGGTTTATATTGAAGAAAAAGATAACCTGAACAGAACATGACAGTGTAACAGTGCAACACGACAAACAACATTTCAATGAAAACAAACAGCTTCAATCTGCTTTTAAATCTTCCTCCCAACAACTTTAAATCCAATTAACTTAAATAGGCTCCGATGCTGACCTAATTACAAAAAAAAGCTCAATGCGATGACAGGAAATAATTTTTATATTAATTTCCATTGACTCTGTACATTCGGAAAACAAAAAAGTCAGTCTCTACATATAACGAATCCTCTGATGGCCGGATAACTACATCGTTTTGCAGTTTTTATTTAACTGTCTAGATGATGAATTAAAAATTGCAATCAGGAAACTTACCTTTTGATCTTCATTCAGCTTAGATCCACTGGATGCAAGCTTTTCATAGCCTTCGATTCTTCCCTACACAGTCATCAGCAAATCAATACATTTAACACAAAAGATCAACAAAAATAGACCTATTTCAAATGTTGCGTTTGGAGAATGAGGCTAACAGGGCAAGAAGCTAGCGCCACAGCAAAAGTTGTCAATGTTTAAAAATCATTTTGAGCAATAATTGACCAAGAATAATCAATAATAACCAAACAAAAACATGCAACATGCAAGGCAAAATAATAAATGAAATTGTTTGTGGCTCGGTTAGCCTCATTCACATCGCCATGAAAGAGCAAGGCATAAAATGGGTCTATACAGAGTTATTGCAAAATCTGTTGATAAAACATTTGATACAGCATATAAAATTGTCTTTTCCACCAATGCATAGAGAAAAGCTGTATTGATGCTTTTTTATTTCACTTGTCTCCAAACAAAATCCTTTTAATTGGTCATAATAAAAGATGAATCTAATTTCATTGCAAAGTTGGCTCCTAGTATTACAATCAGAGCTAGAAAGAAAAGAATTACACTGGAATAGGATATAGAATGCAAAACAGACTGAGCTAAGGCTTGTGGTTTGGGCAGGTGGTTCATTATTTTAGATACCATTTCAGAAAGAAATTATTGTTGGCTAGACAAGCTTTTGAGAGTGGTTTTTTGATACACACCTATACTTCCAAAGCATTGTTTTGGTTAAAGAATTTTTAAAATATTTTTGAGTGAATTAATAAATCTTACTTGAGAGTTTTGAAACGGTTTTTATGCTAAATTGAAAAGGTAACTGATTGTATTATATTTGAGAATGTAACGATTTCCACGCAGCCCTTGAATATGGGGGCCAACATGAATATGAAATCAAGTCAAATATTGAAGTTTTAGTTGCATATATGTTTACGAAGTATATCAAGAGATTCACGTACACAAAATATTGCTGTCTAAACAAGTTAGCGTAACGTATCAATTATAAGCGCGATTTATTCTTGGTAATCTCACATACAGTATGTGGACGTGCCTACACATGGCGTTAGGCTCAACTATAAAAACCTGTGGTGTGTAATGTTGCAAAATGACAACGTTTTCGTACAACGATACCTATGCATTGCTAATTAATTATAAAACAATTGTAGCAAATTAAAGAATGGATGTAAATAATACAATATGTTTGAGATTGAAGTAAAATGAGCTTTCTTTACGCCAAATGAATTGATAATGGACGGATGTCATCTAGAATATTCTTCAGGGGGCAAACTTATTATGGTGAAATATCAGAAGATTTACATGGTAGCCTCAAAAATGTTACATGTTTAATAATAAAGAATGCAATTAAAATCAATCAATGGCACAACATTTTATCAGAACTCATAAATGAATGATAAATGCTTGAATTGATAACGAAACCAATGCTCAATCAGCGCTGGAAAACCTACCTTGCGTTTCTCCAAATTACGCATCTTCTTTTCAAGCACACCAACAGCATTTTTCATAGGATCCTGAGCTTCCATGATAGTAGGCTGTGAAGATTTCAATAAGGCACTTGGCATGTTACAGCAAAACTAAATTAACAGAGTGCAAACGGGCAAGAAGCCGTTCAAATAATACACAATCCGTCTTCTCCTTTTGGACAGACCGTGCTCAAAAGGCCGCTGAGGTGAGGCACACGCGGGGAAAAGTATGACATCACAGCGCCAGAGGCATGATGGGATGATAAAAACACGTGGCTGAAGCTGTTGACGTCATGTCTGCAAACGGATAAGCCTTTTCCTTTCGGCCATATCCTGTGAACAACGACCACATTGCGCATGACCAGTCTGATTTTGTAGATGAAAAGCATGTTTCAAAGATAAATGTACCTTTTTTGCATTATCAACTTCCATTTCAACATGTTTAGAGCATTCATCGTTGGATTTGAATATTTGTTAGTTTGATTCAGACTTTACATCACAATAAATTCCTGTAACAGTAATCGCATTGTCCCGTGGCGAAATGATCTTCCAATTGATGTTTCTTCAAGAAAATTAGATTTGGCAATTTTCAAGAGTAAAATTTTGTACATGCACATCTTGTATATTATTTAGCTCATTTCTAAAATCTCTGTCTCTACATAACATTCACATTTATACCTACATATGCATTATGGGCTGTACATAAGCGGTAGAATTGATACTTAATGTTTTATCCCGCATCTATCTGACCTGGCAATTTTAATGTTATGTAAATATATTATCTATTTATCCATAAATAAGTGGTGTGAAAAAAGTATACATTGTTTACCAGCTCAGCAAAAACAACAACACATATATTATGGTGTGATAAAAATCTTGATAGGGCAATCATTTTTAATCAACTTCTGCATTCATATTGCAAAAAAGACACATGGATACTTCGCTTGTTATTTAATACACAAAAATACTAAATGGCTACAAAATGTACAAAAAGGATGCTAAATTCGAACACATCACATCTCAAGGCTATGCTATCAATAAAATTAAATTACCTTATACTGATACAGTTACAATCTTCATTTGGGTTTATATGGACCATCACAATCAGTTCTTTTTTCTTTTTACAAAATAACAACAATACATAACATTAAAGGCTCTCTGCATAAACTGATAATAATTTACTTTAGCTGTTAGCCTGAATATATATATGTAAATGATCAAGTTAGAAAATAAGTATTTTCCTACATTTACAAACTTTTATAAGCATTTGCTTTTAGTGATGAATGACTGATTGTATCTTGATAAAGTTTCAGTTAGAATCAATATTCGCCACAAATTGTAACACAAAATCAGTCAAGGACAATTTGTGCTTAAATAAGTTTGATAATTGGTAATGTTTTTTGAGAAACTAACACAATTTTATGCTATGTGCTATAAGAAAATAGAGAAATGTTGAACTTGAAGCAGGTAACTTTACTTCTATTCCAATCAAGTTTAAGGATATAAATAAGTTATGAACACTATTATGACATGGCAGCCACATAATTTGCAGGGAAAAGTCCTTCTCTGCCATCTTTTCTTCCCTTACACCATCCTTGTTCATCTTCTTCTGATAGCCTCGTAATGATATCACCAGCTTTAAAGGATAGTTCATCAGGTTCTTCAGCAACGTAATCATAAAGTGCTTGAACAGGATTTGATACACCGTTCTCTTCTGGTGGGAGGTCCCATTCATCATCACTGTGAATAGAGTCAATAATGTTACAATGAGAGTAATTTAATACTGTGAAAAAAAAAGAGAATTGGGCCAAGCAAAATTAATCAGCAGTTTCTTATCAGCAAAAAGTAAAATATTGCAAGAGTTTTTTTTAATTTATTAGAGCGTGGCATTACAGAAACGAAGACATCCAAAATTTACCGCTGTTGCAAAATTTTATTCAATTCCAATACTAAGGATAAACAATGATTATGTTGGAAATTAAAATAAAAAATAATGCAGAGTAATTGTGACTGGTGGGGACTGATTACAAATCAATTATTTTTATTATCTGGCCTTACTACCTTAGTAGCTAACATTAGACAACACTTGAACAACAATTTTAATGCTTCATCAAAGTGCTTTCAAATTATTTCATGGACTGAATGATTTTTGTTGGCTAGTTTCGTCAATATGATAATTTAGAATTGATTCGATTAACTTTATGATTTTTGTGCTCTCAGAAGTTTGACGGCTGCTGGCAAAGTAGTAAATTCTATTGTTTTTTGCAAGTCCGGATAATATTCCACCTCGTTACAGTGAAATATCAAAAATGAAAATTCATGTATGGGACATAAAAACAAGGTTGGCCGAATCCTCCTAGTCAAAAATGGAAGAGAGCATTGTTCCCTGGCATTCCCTCTAGGCCCTATATATCATCATAGCAAAGTTACATCTCAAATGTGCAATTAGCAGTGATTTGTGCAAAGTTCATAAATACAAAGCTCTAAAGTGATTGGAAAGTTCGAAATTGCAAAATGTTAAACAAATCAACATGCTTGAAAATGAGTATACGGTTGACTAACAAAAATCAGTTCATAATCACATCTTATAAAATAAGTGATTGAACCTTGGCTAAAATTTCTGGTGTGAATCAGTAACAAATTTCAACTGAGACATCATCAATTACAAAGTGAGACTTACCCATCTTCAAATGGATTCTTTTCGTCATCATACTGTACTGATATTTGCCTTTGATTATTAGCATTATTATTTTGTACAGTATTATTTGGGATTGGATTCGTTTGAATATAAGGTGTTGATGGACCATTTGCATCTAAGCCATTGGCAGTCATTTGTTTTGGTACAATGGGTGAAGGTGGGTCATCTCCTAGTTCCTGTTGGCATATGAAATTTTAATATGATAGTAATGTGGTGTTCCTCAAGCATTATTGTTTTTAATGTACTACTTAAAAATATGCTGAACAAAACATCAAGACCACAAGGTTTACACAAGGTTTCCGCACATTTACTTGTGCAATCTTCAGGTGATATATTTTATTAAATTGAATCAATATTTGCAATAAAAAATGTAGTCCCTTGTGGGAAGAATGTACAAATTGAGTGTCAGTATATTAGGAGGAAACCTTTTGGTTTTGATGTTTTGTTCAAAGCTTATGAATAAGAGGATTCTTACTTATAAATGGCAGTGATATACAGACACACTAGTTCAAACTGAGAGCAATAGCTATACAGTTCAGATGTCTGTCAGGGGTTGTTATGCATTCACAGGAGATCGAGGTAAGATTGAGTCATAGACCTGCAAGGCCAATAGTTTTCACTTATATTTTGAATTGCTAAAACAAGCATCAACTTAATAGCAGACTTACCCGTTTTACAAAATTCAATTCACAGAGTCTGCAAGGAAACTGCATGTACACAGGACAAATCGCTTTTTGTTTTGTACTCAAAGATTACTGGAAATGATTCTTGATTCATATTTTGTAAAATTATTCTCCCATTGAGGAGGTTTATTACACATTTGATTGTGCTCATTTTCACCACAATTGGATTGTTAGGAGATGTAAATGAAACTTTGAATTCACAAGCACGAGGGGAAAAATATGGTTGATGATTTACTACTTGAGGTTGCAATTAGTTGCCTTATTCTTCATTCTTTGTATGAAATGTGTTGATGCTACTATTATATTATTGGATTAACAGTAAATCAAGATAATTTGAACAGAAGGCTGGTAAAGCATTGGGAAAAAAAAATAAAAATATATTTTTGAACAAACGTGGATGATATGGATCATGTTATGCACTGTTACAATCACACATAATTTTTTGGTAGGGCAGGATGCTTTTGTACACTGATTTACATGATGGCAACAGCAGCATCAATTAACAGATTTTTCTTAAAAGAATCAAATTACCAGTACGTCACTACATTCATAGCATCATTTTCTGAATCAAATGGAACTAATGACAGCTAACTAGCCTGCTCTCAGACTCTTCTCAAATTGAAACTCGGTGAAACAGTATAATCTGCTGAATGGTGGCCAAAAGCTTGCTGGCAGTTTGAGACAGGATGTGATGATTAGCCACAGTTATTGTATTTTGATTGTCTTTCCAGGGCTGTGATTTTTCGCCAGCAAATCTTGGCGTGGAATCACAGGCTTGGACAGAAAAATGTTTCACGCATTCCCAGGCCACCTTTCAATTTTAAAAGAACAAGCTTTTAGCCGCCATTTAGAAGACTCGGAGTTTCAATTTGAAGAATCAAGAGAGGCTGCAAGCAGGCTACAGCTAACATGCTTCAGTTATAACTATAAATTTAAACTTACCTCAAACTTTGGCCAATTTCTTGGCATACCAGCACCATGATTGTTGGACCACCACATAAGATCATGTTTTACATTGGCACTGTAGGCTTGTTGAAGCTGCTTTTGGAATATTTGAGACAATCTAAAACATACCATACAAGCATTGTAAAGCAAGCAATTATGCAGTTTATTCAAAAATCAATATTGCGAATTATTCAATAGTATTATGCATTTGATGATCAATGGTTTCCCCATAGCAAAAGTGTATGAATGAGTTTACACATGTAAATAGCATCATTTAAAGTGCACTGAAAAGAGACAAAAGTCTAGTTTCACAAATTGTGCGAACAATTAGTAGTTGCACAACTATCTGATAGCATTGCATCATTGTTACTCTTAATGTGCAAGAGATTAAAGCACGACATATCAATACTAGCATAGAAAAGCTTAGAATAACAAAGCATCAACTACAGTATCAATTCCATCCATTAATTGTGAAACAAAATCCTCAACAAATATTATTGCTTGAGTTGAAAACTCATCTATGGGAAACTTTTTCAATTTGTTTCGATTGTATTAGACCTACTACCAAATGAACTCTCAGTTTGTCTACATGAATCCAAACAGCTCAAACAACATAGGCCCCATCTTTTAAACAATATTAAAATTTACAATCAAAGCAGTAGATAGCAGCCTAACTGAGTGCACCATACAACTTCATTCTTATTAAAACCCCAATAGAGCACTAAAGCTAAATGAATATCCTGCTATGTTTTCGGAAAAAAACATCAAACAATAGTAAAATACTCATACATTTTCAATGAGTTTAATGCTTGCTTGCCTGCTGAATAAAAATTTTATAATTTATTTATACCACTTTTGGGCAATAGTAATTGGACTCAAACTCAATTTAAAAAGACTGCACTGCTAGTCAGTTGTAAGGTCTATCAAACCTCCTGATTTCACTTTATAGCAATAAGCAAACTAAGAAAAATTGTACAATGAAAGCTTCTAGCCTAAACACGTCTTCCTTAGGCCTAGAACTAGGCTTGAAGCTAATCCCTAGGCCTAAAACGTATTATGACAAATAAAATACATCTGCTTATCTCTCAAAAATTCTGAGCTGCATTACTTTTTACTTATTACTTATAATGGAAAAGCAATTATATGTTGTGGACCGGATTACTTCCTAGAGCTTACAACAGTTTAAGAAGTAAAGTCTCATTAATAGAATCTTTTCTTGAAGTTTTGAAGTTTCTTTAGCTTGAGAAACACAAGTTCTGATTAATAAGATAACAGTAATGACAAGATGACAGAATGACAAATTATGACAATAAAATTGGAATAAATGCACCACATTAGTGACAAAAAAAGCATTTGCTAAAAAAGGAGTTGAATTATATCCAATCCAAAAACCCAGTACTGTATTATTAAGTCGGACAAAGAATAAGCAGATGTGTACAATATCAAAACGAATTTCATGAAATAGAATAAGCTAGCAGTCTCTTAACCACAGTGAGTCAAATGTACTTTTTGTGTTTTACATAAAACCAGCCTCCTTTAGCCTTCTCTGTAGACATACAAAAGTTAAAGCAGACTAGCATGACACGCCTTCTCAACAGTATTATACAATTGAAATTGTGCAATCGAAATTCAGTTATTTGAAGATTAGAGTTGGCTATTCATTAAGCCATTGCTTTTATGACATGCAGTGTAACATCAAAAAATCTGTGATGCATTCAGCTAAGACGGCACTTAGTGGTTATGAAAAGGAATATAATCAATAATTGTGACAGCTTAAAAATTGATACTACAAGCAGCAGACGTTAAGTGTTCAAGATTGTACAAAATGGTTTCTTTGTTGTCTTGGTCATGGATCACGAAACACAACATGAATGTAAATTAATAGTTTGGTCCAATTCTTGGATCAGATATAGGTCTTAATTCAATCAGTTATAAATGATTGTTTACTTTCATGAACCAAACAATTGATAATTAATATCAAGGTGGTATAATTATTGTCCTTGCAGTATTAATAAGATTTTAAAATTTAACCTACAAGCAGCTTAAAATAGTCATAACAAAGGATGAGCTAAGAACATGTGGCTGTAATTTGAGCTTTTGGAATGCAATCATCATCACATAACTCAATTTCATGATAAAGTTTCAGTGGGTAAATTCAAGTGGACACACCTACCGACGGAAAGCACGAATTCTCGATAACAACATAGTACAACATAGTTTAACTTTATGTTATCACTAACGTACAACAAATTTTGAACAAAATGACCTTACCTTGAATCATCGCATACATTCAAACTTTTATGGAATTCAATAAGCGTATCTTGAAAAAAAGCCAATCGTTTACTTTCTAGCGATTGACATTTTTCAAATACTGTGGTCATTTCAGATTCATATGATGTATTTAATGGTTCAATTCGTTGTAATTTCTCTTCATACTTCTTTCTCGTTCTTGTAACTGTCTTTTCATGTTTCCTTACAGTTTCTTCAATTTTATTCGATTTTTCTGGTGTGAAACTTTCATCTTGTCTTGCTTCGGATAACGCATGTGTTGATGTTTCATATGATCTACAGGCCATGTGATAATTTTTCTTGGCACGGTTAACTTTAGCATAAGCATCAGCCCATGGTTTTTGAGCTTTAGTAAACTCTTCGTCGACTTCTTTCGTTTCTTTCCAATTCAAAAATGCTTTGTGATAGTTTTCATTCTTCCAACGTTTGATATTTTCAACAACTTGATTGTGCAGCTTACGAACACATTCCATGTGAACAACTGACCGTTCTTGCGCCTCGTGTAAAACACCTATCATCGATGATTTCATCGTACCGTACAATGGTCCAGCCTCGACATGTTTCATCCATTTTTCATCCCAATCAGCTAATTTTTTCGCATATTTTGCTTCAATTTCAGCGCGCTCCGTAACCATTTTTACCATTTCATCACAAATGATAGCACCATCATCAATTCGCTTAACGGTGCGTTTGAAATTTCCAACATCCCAAAATAAAGTAAAGCCGTCATTTGCCGAAGCAACTTGTTGTCCTGTTGCCGTCGAGCCAGCCGCCATCTTGTTGTTGCTGTTACTCTTCCTTACTGAGACCGAGCGTTTGATGAAAGACATCACTTCAGTACAATATCGCTATCTTCAGGAGGTACGGAGATACAGGAATGTCTTCAAGTATTTCTAAGGACAACACCACACAACAAATACAACGTCAAGCGTGAAACATTACTCTACGACATCACAATCAATCATGCGATTTGGATGCTTTGTTTTTGAACCGAGATTGCTTCACAAAAGATGAATAAAATTCAAGATTTCTATGCAAGCTGCGTGCATGTCCCCGTCCATACTGTAAAACAAAGCTGAACAACCAGCAATTTACAAAGGGCCATTGCACAAGTCAAAGCATCAATGAGTCATTCTTCTATATCCAACAACCAGCAATTTTTAACTTCATTCAACCAGCTCTGTATTATTTCACCTTTCTGTCGTAAAACAAATTGTAGCTTTCACTAAACAATTACAGTATTTATTTTGCGCAGCTTGAAACCATGTTACTTGAAGCCCAACCTCTGGGAATCTCTCGCCTTGGGCCTTGTAGTGCTCTTTTAATTGATTGTAATTCAGAAATTTACATAATCGTTGCAAATCATGTCTTTATCTTCATTGTAAGATAAGGAAACAACGCTAGACAAATAAGCTCATGAGGAGAGATTGCTTTTGAAACTTACAACTAATTCATCATTAAAATTGATGATGACAGACTAGAGAGGGAGCTGAAAATGAAAAGTGATAGTATGATGCAGACGTGGCAATCTCGATTTCTGTATAGCTGGCTAAATTTCAATAACATCCTTTTATATCGTAATTAATGCTTGTGCATGTAGAGGTAGACTTTATATAATTGCCATCATTCGAAGTTCACCTAAGCGTTAGTAGCTATATGACGTCGTTTTCAAAAAGGACTGGTATGCAAATAGAATAGGCGGGAAATCAGAACCATGTTTCAACATCAACTTTTGTTTTCAGGATTTTACATTTTCAAAATTTTGAATGCAAAATATTTTGTTTGATATTGTTAATTTCATTAGCTATTATATTTCACAGGACTACATCAAATATGCCAGCTAATGGAAAAAAAGCTAAACAAAGCAGCAAGCTGCAATCAAAATGTTTTGATTTTGAAGAAAACAATGTACTACATGAAGCACGTACTAATGAAGGTAATACTTTATTTTCCATACAAAGCATCAGATATTACAAAATAGAATTTTGAAATCGCAGTGTCTACCTAATATTAAATGTCTTCGTGTCTTTCGTATCTTAGCGACATCTGCACAGCCCTCGAAGAGGGCCAAAAATTCAATGTCGAGTGAAGAGGACTCAGATATTGAAGATCATGTAGTAGATAGGTAATTAATACTGATAGGGCACCGTTTGAATCTCTTACTACATTACACTATCTTTCCAGTTATCTCCAGACTGATTGCGATCCCTGTTATCTTATTCTAGCTTGAAAGGTGGAAATACAGCCTCTCTTGACGGTGAAATGCAAACTCTGTTAAGCAGTTTTGGAGGTATACGTATTTTAAAACAATGACCCGTTAATTGGAAGCAATCTTTTGCTCAAAAGGGATATAATTAGCATAATTTTCATTTACACCCAATGCAGCTGATATCAATAAGAATATCGGTGCCAAAAGAAGAAGACTGCAAACATTTACCCAAGCTTCGCTAAGAACAAGTAATAGAAAATATGCCGACATTTTCAAGGCTCAACAAAATGAAAGGTTTGCCATTAAAAAATTTATCTAGTATCGGCAGCTTATCCCGATTGTGATTTTATATGTAAAACTTCATTTTTGCGTTTCCCATGCTCAATGTTCTGTTTCAATCAAATCAAATTCCCACCCATTTCAGGGCAAAACTGGGTGCCGAATTTCGCAAGCAAATCGGAAATGTTTTCCAGCAATGGGAAACAGATATTCAAAAATCAAAGGACGCAGAAGAGAAGATAGAGGTATTATGAATATGATCATATTTGTTAATTATGATGTGAAATTCAACAGGGTAAATTGGCAATCTGGTTCATTCTGTCAGTGGTGAAACTATAGACTGTGCTGTGAGATCCGATTTGAGTCAAAGGCATTTGAAAAATAATGACCACTTCTTTAAGTATCTGCAAATGGAAAACGAAAGGTTTTAATCTGAATAACGGGTATTAAACAATGGTACTACGTCCCTAAAATTTGAAACACAATTTAGTCTTGCTTTAATCTGTGACCGTACACAACAAGTAGAGATTTGTAGACACGTTACTCGTGAAAAATCATCTCTCATGGAAAAGAGCAATTAGATACGGTAAAAAATGATATTATAAAATTGAATACTTCGATAATTCAAAACACTATCACACTGTGCAAAATTAGTGAAATTATTCAATCCAGGCTTCTGATTCAAAATAATAGAGACAAAAATGTTAGACTCCAGGCAAACGTCAGCAGCCTGTGTGCCTTTTACGTCAAAACTCAATGGCAAACAGGAGGTGCGCTGGTGACTGGCAGAATCGCAGAGCTACACATGAGATAGAGGCTGTTGCCTATTTTGACCTTTTTTGCTTCATTCTTAATTTTCATCAAGTTAGAAACGTACTTACTGGAAATACATTTATTTCTTGCAGAATATCTTCAAGCAGCAACACAAAACCATTCAACAGCAGAGAATTGTCCAGCAACAAAGGATGAAGTCATTACGACAACTTCAAGAGCAATTTTCTAAAAGTTGTAATGAGCTAGACGAAGTTCATTTTGGTCAGCAAACAAATATACAAGGGGAATTGAAGAAAGAGCTAGAGGGTCTACAAAGAAAAATCATAGCGGATGCTGTAAGTTAATATTTAACAATGGCTACGTTGCTTTGTCCACTGCCGTCGTGGCTTTGACCTGCACAAAAGGTTCCGGATTCACAAATACAACTCAGAACCAAATCAATGCTCAATCCCATTTTCAATTTTTAGCTACTCTCACTCCAATTCCATTTCAAACTTTACATTATAGTTTTGTTAGAGATTTCCAACGTAAGTCCTTGTACTTCAATAAGCTTGACTCTTATTCAACAGGACTTCAAACCATACACAAATATTGATACAGTTACAATGCCTTATTTGCATAGCATTGCAGAACAGAGAATTAAATGAACCGCAACATAGAGGATGGAATATAATGATTTTAGGCTTGATTTAAACATCCGAGTCAAACACTTGATTGCCAAGAGAAAACTTAAATGCTTGAGCATTGTAGTACATAATATACATTCAATTTCATACCGCAAGGAATAGACTCGATACCCTTGCTTTTGCTTGGCTTCGACGGTGGATTAAATCAACTGCAGTCAAATTCACCTACTCATTTTGAAGATTCTGATCATAATTTTGTTTTAATTTAGCAACAAGAAGATATTTTGAACGTCAGAAAGTCACTCCAATCGATGTTATCGCACGTATGAACTATAATATCGGTAACACAAATCTATCTTGAACTCAAAAGGATATTGAAGTACATTAGATACTGAGGTACATTAAATGAAGTGTTACCAATATATCAATTATAAATTACAGCTAATGCAATTAATGTAGATTAAAAAGGTAAAGCTTTGATGTATAATCGAAACACAATCCAATTCATTTAGTATATAAGTAAAGAATTGATTTACATATCTCAAAGCTTTTGTTGACGTCCTAAATATATATGTTATAGTTTCAATTCCACGTATAATAAATTTCTATACATACATAATAATTCTACACTATAGACTGTCTTTTGTTTATTTTATAAACTGTGTCCATCTGAAGAGAACTCTGAAAATTTCCCTCTATTATGAGCCGATCCTCTCTTACGGCAGCCTCGACAAGGGCATTTAAATTCACATGATATTCTCAAGTGGACACAACCATACGGAGAGTATTTCCAGCCAAGGCATGTTCGAATGCACATTTCATTTTTACAATCTTTCTTTCTCGATTGCTTTCGTTTTTTTCTTGATTTTTTGGTAGATTGATTATTATTGGATTGATGCTTTGCACTCAATAAACCTACATGTATGGGAGCAAGCACAGCAGTGTTTAGAGTTAGCATAAATGAATCTAGTAGAGGACATATTTGCCAAAATTATCGTGTAAATCTAACGAGGGTGGGAGTTAAGGGGTATTTTGCCCCAATCGTCTGTACCATGACGACATGTGTGCGAGAAGTACTTATAATTTTATAGGGAGGCGTTCCAATTTGTACTTAGAAGCACCCCAAAATGTTCGTTAACCAAATTGATACAAAAATATATCTTCAGATCAAGATAACTGTATGGGCGTTAAATAGGTGAGCTTCAGGCTGCACTAGACATGGAGATTTTTGTACTATCCAAAAACTATAGGTAGACGCTGACTTTATTGCTCTTCAAATTCCCAAAACACCGAATTACTCTAGAACTTTGCAGAGTGCCGAATTATGGTGGAACACCCTTTATAAAATTGGCACTTAACCAACCCAATTTGTGAACCATTTGGAACTTCTAACCCCTCCACGCTTCTTTATAGTTAACTATTCTTTGAATTAACCTGATTAAAGGATAATAAAGTCTTTTGTAAAAACCTCAGAGTCATAATCATAATTGAAGTGTCTCTTGATTAAACAGTTTGCTGCCAAATAATTTTGCAAGATACATGTGTGCACCAACGGAGACAGGAGTCTCTGATACTTTTTTTCAGTATCGAATCGCATCAATATTTGTTATTGGCCCATTATGGATTCAAAAAAAGTCTATGCTCAAAAGCTTCGGATATGATAACATTAATATACTTAAAAGTAATAGAGATCACAGGCTGATAATACTACAAAGCAGTGACTGAAAATAAAACGCTTGTAAAAAA
>JANVCG010030439.1:0-10481 GCA_025505365.1 Haliclystus inabai | reverse complement strand
TGCTAAGGTGTTTTGTAGCATTTAGAATTGTGAAACTTTGAGGTTCATTTTCTCGGTTCGACTACTTTTGATTTTGGCTCTGCACAAAAATATATTTTTGTTGCTAAATCGAGTTATACTTGTCGGATTAAAAAATCGTTTAGAGATTTGAATAGCCCATAACATTCTGCACTAGAAACTGTGATAAACTGAATTTTGAAAATTTGTCATGATTGTTTGGCACACCTGTAATGTTCAATAACTACAAAGTAATGCATAAGACTCCATCTTTCTTTCTAACTTACTCCACCCTACCTTGTGGCTTTTTCACAATGAGATACATGATCGTATATTTCATAGTAAACATCACAACACCTATTGTGCAAAACCAGCCAAGTAAGGAATCAATGACTTCGACACTGTCCATAAATGACCACCATCTATAAGTAGGGGCCAACCGCCGAATTTGTCTGTGACCACAAGGTAGCTCCTGCCCCACTGAGAGAAGAGGTCACTCTTGATTGCTTGCTGGCTAGGGCCTCATTCTGCACACTTTTAACACATGCGGATGATATGAGTGATATCATAAGGGTAAGCCAAGCCAAAAAATACATTGTCTTGCACTTTCTAGGGTGCATGTCCTGCCAAGGTGTGCAGTGTGTAGCTCCTCTAGGATATTCTTTTGCAGGCTAGTTGGTTTGCTATCACTATTCTTTTTCCGTGTGAAATAAAAGTGTCATCCAACATGGAAGTTTTGTCTTTGAAGGTCGAGTATGGTTTCAATGCTGATTTGACATCTTTTTCTGGTTAGAGAATTCTTTCAGAATTGTGTACCTCAGAAGTTGATACGTAGTGTCAGTTCATGAGGTATCTTTGGAGCAATTTCATGCGAAGTGAAGCCACAAAATCTCCAAAGCGTCAAAAATAAATTTTAAAATTGGGACAAAAACCATTAAGATTATGATGAATCAATACTTATAACATCATGTTTTGAAATTGTTAGTGGAATAAACATCAACTGCTGGAAAAACAGATGCCAAATATTGGTCTTGCCAAATCTTGTACATAAATAGCTCTTTCTCGCTAGCTTTGATATGAGACCTGATGAATGCTGCAAAACTAACCATGCTGTTGCCAAGAGATTCCTCTAAATCAGAATTGTATCGCCAATCAATTTTAAACAATGGTCACGTATTTCAGGGGGTGTAATCTCGTGGACAGAACTTTTGAATCCAAAAAACTCTTGATTTCTGCATAACCTTTTATTCGGCGGTCCATTTCCTTGTCAAGCATTCTGAGTATTTCATCAAATACGTATACCTTCAAATTTTCCCGAAAGGGAACTGGCGCAGCACTCCGTACCCTACTCACTTGTCTCTACTCAGCACCAGCATATGTTACCTCTCCTGTAAGCTCTTGAACTCAAGATTCAAAATCTTCGAAACAATCCGAGATAGAAGACAACTGTGCTTTTAGAGATGTGAGCAAACTGACAGCAAAATTTACATCAAGTTTCGCATGTTTTAATATTTTGCTCACTTTATTGATCATTTGCAAAATTTCCACCTAGAAAACTGACATAAATACAGTTTCTAAGCGCAAACTGCTTGCAAAAGGCCAGTGGCTTTTACGCGAGAATCCAAGCTTAATTGATCGTCAGATGATAGCTTACTTAATAGTTCCACCAATAGTTGGTAACTACTAGCAAGATCTTTTGTGGCATCTGCATTAGCTGACCAAAGTGTGTCGCTCAAGCGTTTCACCACAAGTAGTGTATTCTCATTTGCTTTGTTTGCTATCATATGACTGGCCTCTGCAGTTTTTGATATCAATATTATGCTTTTGCAGAAAGCTTAATACGCTATCAGCCATCTGCTTTCCTGTATGGCCTTCCATGTCCAAGTAGGATATAAATCGCTCTACTGGACCATCATGCTGTACATATCTGAGAACACATACTAGCTGATCAATATGTGATATGCCTGGTGTGGAGTCAATTGAAAGCAAAAAATACTCTGCCTGTTTTACTTCGTCTGCAATAGTACAAATGAGCTGATTACCCATTATATCTATGAGTTCATCGCAAATTTTAGAAGACAAGTATGAAACTGTTCCTTTCCCTTTGTTTCCTCGTTTTTCTAGATCACTCGCTAGAATTTCGTCATATTTAGATAGAAGCTCCAAGATCCCTAAGAAGTTGCCATTGTAATGTGACCCTGGAGTTTGGTCACTTCAGCGGAAAGTAAGACCACGTTCAGTCAAAAACTTGATTACATCTATAATGGGCCGTAATACCGCTTTCCAATAGGCGTGCTTATTCTCATATTGCTGTGTTAAGCCTCTATCTACTGTGCTGCCGGACATTGTAAAGTTTAAGAGCAATCATTGCATCCCCGTGAGACTTGCTATTTTCATGACGAGATAACATTGCCTGCAGCATTTCGCCAGTCAAAGAAACCTTTGCGTGATACTTGATCTTCGTTAATATTATTAACTAATTTGCAAGAAAAGCAGTATATACTATTTGATTATGGTGAGAAACAGAATCACCATCATCAATTTTTCTTATTTTCTCCCTCACGATATATGAGTTGATAGTAATTTAAATGCAGAAAAAGTTTATCATTCTCAATATAGTTAATTAGCAAAAGTCATTGAAATGCAAAATGAACAGGTTAAAATTTGTGCAGCGTTCCGAAGGTGTTTGTGAACTGAAATTGCTGCAATAACTTCCTTCAAATTACACAAAGAAAAATGGATTTTGTTACATTGTTTAGTTCGAGTGCTTTCCAGAGTAAATAAATTCTTGAGCAGCTGAGACTGAAAGAGCATTCTCGACATAATTCAAGTTCCCGATTGACAAAAATGGTGATGCACTTCCTTAATCGAAAACTGCTAGTGCCTTGTGATTTAGTATTTTCAAGGAGTCAAAGAGTCAAACATATTTCGAAGAGTCAAACATTTTCAAACCAAGCTGCACACAGCAGGCGGTAAACACAACAAATCATTACAAGTGTCGTCTGTGGTAAAACATTAGCCGGAAATCGGCTAAGTCAAAGACCACATTTTTCTCGGAAACATTTCTCACAATTACTGCTTCAAAAAAATTGGATAGTAATGCAGACTGATCAAAAATTAATTCCAAAGATTCAAAATTAGTAATCACAAAATGATCAAAATCTGAAGATCCCTGTTATTTTTCGTAATTGAAAAAAAAAGACTTTAGAATTATATACTGATTTACAAAAAGGGCCGATTCGAAATCTTGGGCCTAAAGCACGTGCCTTGAATGCCTACCGGGTAAAATGGCCCTGATTCTATTCAAGAATTGATAAATATTTTTCATAATTAACTGCGTGACTACATTCTTGCATTGCATATTAATCATCCACGAGAGTTCTTGTTCTGTGAAACAGTGGATGATCAGAGTTCACTGAAGCCAAGGCAGAATCGTTGTTATCTGCAATAACCCTCTGTTTACCTACTGGTTTAATTTCTTTTTTCCTTCAAAATCATACATATCATAATTTGCTTCCTAATAAGCCAAACAACAGTCAAAATAATCAATGATATCTGATTAAGCAGTGCATTCAATCAAAAGTATTTAAATCAGTATATTTCTTCTTTTGTTCGAGTAATGTTTTAGCTTTTACCCTCTTCTTAATCATTGTTATTTCAGATGACAGAAGACTCCTTAGTGACACGCCAGGCTTATTACAGCAGATCCAAAAGTCCCTCAAGAAAACCAACTCCAAGAAGAAAAGCAGATAGCAGTATTAGTAGTGATGACATACTCAACAGAACCTCAAGAAGCAATTTGTCCATGACATTTCCAGTTGAAGACACTCCTCGACATTTATATGGTGAGCTAATCAGATGTAAAATCAAACTCTCAATAAGCTCTTTTTGAGAGATCTAAAGGCGAATAATTGATATAGGCCTTTCAACAAGATAGTACAATTTACCATCATCATAAGGTAGTCCTTCACTTCACATTTCAGATTTACAGTATTTAAAAACTATTTCAACAATATTTGTGGGTCATTTTCCTTCAGCTCAGTGTGTTTAGATATGTGCAAGATATCCCTCAACTATTAACTTGTTTCTCGAATGTTCAGAAGGGTTTGAAATAGAATTTCACTTTTTGTAATAAAACTTGATTTATCTGAGACCTTTATTCTATTTTAGTATTCATACTTTATATTAAAGTTTTATTGTTATGTTGCAGGCCTAGAAGAGGACCGCCATATGAATGGTAAAGGATACACATTGATATAACTTATCAATCATATTTTTCATACAGTCTGCTATCTGCTTATCTATTTAAATACACATACCAATTGACCTGTGGTCTGAAAAACACTTGGAGATGGTTAATTTATTCAAAAGTCTCATCATTCTTGAGTGTGGCTTTTTAAAACATTGTTCATTTTATGGGTTCATGTACACTCTATGATTGACCAATCAGATTGCATATGTTTCACGTGCTGTTTTAGAAATATATTTTAAAGATTTGGAATTTAAAAGTTTCATCTGAAAATATTATATGCCTCTGTATTTTTTGAAGGCTGATTGAAAAGGATGTAATCTGCTGTTTTCAATTGGAATAGTTAGGCCTAACCTTATACAGTTTCTGTAGACCAGTATTCTGATTTTGTCTCTGCTCAATTATATTATTTTGCATTATGGTTTTTTGTAATCCAGAAGGAAACCAGTATTCTTTATTTTACCATTGAAATGTAGCTTATCCTCAAAAGTGCAAATGCATTGGCAACCAAAATACTTGAAGGTTTTTAGCACCATCATTCTAACAACCTGTCTGATAAACCTAATGTACTTGACAGTTCATATAATTATCTTATCTATTAAAATGTCTCCCCTTAATGATTTTTTTCTAATTGATAACTGTATAACATTTTGTAGGTGGTCAGAGCAGAAGAGTATCATCTTATTATGAAACAAAAACTGTCCATAGATCATCTTCAGATGGTGACTTTGACAGAAGTTTCAAGGGTAGGAAAATTTCCACTGTTTCAATCTATCTTATTTTACCGTTAGCAGAAACAAGTGGCTTACAAGAACAGCTTTCTGACAATGATAATGATGATGGTAACAGGTCAATAAGTCTGCTGATAGATTTCAAGTTCGGTTTAGTTATAGAGGATTAAGACTTTTGTACTGCACCTTTTATTATCAAAATATAAACAAAATTTAAATAACGTTTACTCAATCATCATCATAAATGTTCAAAATTAAAAGTACAGTACATCCAAAGTAGTTGTTGGTCTAACAGTACTATGAAGGCAAACTAAAATATTTCTTTCAGGCTCCAGGCGCACTTCATATCCACAAAATGAAAAATCATTCTTCCAAAGAACTGGTATAACAATTTATAATGGCCTGTTATGGTATGTTTAACGTTTCGTATATCTCAATGCAACAAATATTTCACCTTATCAAATCAGAGTCTCTTCATGGTCATTGTGCCCTATGTTGCGAGATAAATAGCCCATGCTTTTGTTTGCATTTTGGTGTTGGTTCAGTTACTGCATTGAAATTTCAGTCCTAAGCTTCAAGGTTATTTCGAGTCAATTCTTCAAAAAGGCTGACTTCCTCGTTTTCTTTCAGCTCAAAAATAACAAATGTTTACCTAAAACAACACTTCAGCTATTGTTCAACACATTGTTAAAGTGTTTTCCTTGTTTTTGCCTGAAGCTGACTCTCATGTCGCCTGCCGTGCCTGGTTATTTAAACTTACCACTTTAGATGCTGTTCCTAATCAGGCAGTATGTATGTGTTTAGTTTATTGTATGTTGATACTTCTTTCCCATTTGAAAGTCATGTGATCAGGAATAGATGTATTGCTTCATCTATCATCTTCACCACACACCATAGATCAGTATTAGCTATGTTACTCTTTTGAAAACTGCATTGCAGACCATAGTTACAAGGCAAAAATATTCTCCAATATCCAAGGAACCATTTCATGAACCCTCTAAACCATGTCAAGGCTCCAAAATGTTTTGTCACACTTTGTGTTCACATATATAGCCAATCATACCCCTTTTGAAATTTGAATTGCTTGTATTCTTAATTCTGTGTACTTGTTATTACCATTAAGGACATGGAATATTCTGAAAAGAAATCTATGGTGGATATTTGGATTGATCTTGTTACTACTCTTTGCTTACATATTCATTCTCATTTGTAAGTGTGCATGTGGATTTATAATCCATGCCATTCAAAACAGCATAAAATAACCTAAACATAAACGTTATTGGTATAAGCATAATATTAATTATCAACTTGACATTCACCTTTAGACTGTGTAGCATCATTAACATTACTGATTTTATATCACTGACCACATAAGATCCTATCAAGAATACAAGTAAATTTATATACAAATTGTAAAGTTGGAGAAGTGGTACTAGCGGATATTTCCAGATTATATTTGATCAACAACGTTGTAGAAGTTCAAGCTCGATGATTGACATCCACATATTTCGAGTCTGCTATTTAATGTATCTTTCATGCTTTCTAAATAAACCTTTCAACGGATGGTCTAGGATAAACATGTGTCTTCTGTTTTCAGTGCAACATCTTATACTGTCTGTACAGAGTAATTTCTATAATAAACCACCCATTATGACAGAGTATGTTAATCCACCAAGAACTCAAGCTCAGGCTACAGTAACTGTACAGGTATGCTATTTGGTTTGATTTTTTCCATCAACCCCTTTTCAAATGGAAGCATGATCTTTGCAATGTGCAGTATGACTAGGAAGTGTATACAATAATATTAGTCAAGATAGGATTGCCTGGGCACAAGGTTAAGTTATACCTCTAATTCTAAGTATATACACCAATAATGATTTTAGAGTTGATTCATTCTGTAACTCCTCGATGATGGATGATCTATTGTTATACAATATCACAAAGTTTATATTGTAAGGGTGCACCAATGGTCCTTTTGTTTAGATTATAAAAACTTTCACTTTATGCTTTGGGTGGCCATGCTAAGCTGGAGGCAGTGTAAATGGATGTAAATTTGCTTACTGCCCGGTTTTCGTTTAGTTAGCTGAACAGCTATAAATCCTCTATCTAGCGCATATTGGTGTATTTGGTACATCTCCTTTGTCACACGTCTGTTGAAATTAAAGTAGAAGGTTTGAAATTGATTGGAAACTATCATCCACGAAACTGCTCATAGATATTTCTATTGAATAAGACACGGAAATCAATCATCAAATGTACCAATCCCAATATGCAGATGTAGGCATATGCACTATACTATGAAAAATGATTTGTTGTTGTTATAGAAAACTGTTACTCCAGATGTAAAAAGGTTTGAACAGAAGCTCAACGAGTAAGTAACCAAGGAAAATCCTTTATGCATGTAATAATTATCAATGTATGCTGAATTCCTGATTTCTGATATCGTGATTTGCATTCTTCGTGATTCTAGCCTCCAAGACCAACTTGATAAATCGCAAAGTGAGCTGAAAACAGTATCTAGTCTCTTAATCGAATCGAATGCTAGGGTAAGAAATAATGCTTTCAATAATCGTAATCTAACATTTTGATTGAGATGCAATTAATATGGGATAAACAGTTCCTTTGTTGCAAAATTGTTATTTCATCAGTGTAGAAAACATAACTTGAAATACATTTTTTACCCATGAATTAGTTCTTAAGAGAATAATATCCTTGATCCTCAATTCAATTTTTCGTAAAGTTTTGAAAATAACGATTTTGTATTTGCCTATTTTGAACCCTGTTACTTACTGACATGTGCATGCTTGAATTTCTAAAAAGTTGTATTTATCACGTTATGAAATGTGAACTTGAGTTGTTACTGAATTTTAAGTATTGGAACGTTGGACTAAGAAACTCAGACTAGAGAACGGTAGCTTTTTGCATCATAAATTCATTGTGATTATTGTCTATAACACTGTATTTTGAGTCGGATCTGGATCTGAATTCACCATGACCTGCAGCAGTTGCCGCACAAGTTTTACCTGAGTTTTTCTTATTATCTATTCTCAGTGCTGTATCAACTGCTAGCGTTTCGCATCAAGCAGCAGATTATTGTTCGAAAATTTGGTTGCTCAAAGAATGTACTTATGCTCTGTGTTTTCTTATTACACTTGTCTCCATACCCATATTATTGATTGATCAACTTTATATTACTCTTGCAGCTGTCACAAGTTCATGATCAATTCAAAGCCGAGATCATATCATTGGAAAAGAAAGGTAAATTCAAAATGATCACCTCTATAAAGTGGTCACCTGCCTAAAGCGGTAACTCTTGCAATGTCTTGGACAGTTTTTCTATTGTACCAATCCTTCATAGGAAGATCACGTAGTAGTCAATTCATCTGCCTCTCTCAGCTGGCTTTTATTTTTAGGTTTCACTGCAAATGAAAGTTGAAATAAGATAACTTATGATGTAGCCTGTGTTCCCTAGGGGCAGAAAGTGGCGAGGGATTGGGGTAGCTGTAGGCTAACATTATAATTTGATTCTGTTTAACACAGCTTGGATACCACTGATTCTATGTAAGTTTTATTTTGTTTTAGCTGCTCACAAAATAGGTGCAACAATACTATCATGGTATTGTCTTTATTTTCTTTGCATACGTTTTATTTCAGTTGAAAATATCATATCAGCGTCTTCTTGTCCGAAATTCAAAGGAAAGGAAGAACAAAAGATCACTAATCTTGTAAGTTGTGATTTCATGTAATTACATTTGGAACGAAATCAAAGCTACCTGCGTTTATCAATCCGATGCCTATTGGAATCAATCATTAACAAACTTGAATTTATTAGATCATTTGGTAGTTGCTCCTCCCTACATCTACTGCTAATACATACACCTATTTGATACTGATATAAACACGGTGATACATGTATCTAATTATCGTTAAATACATCCAGGCGTAGACGTGGGTTATCTTTAATTGTAGATCTCATTTAGACATTCTGATAGCTCTTTGGATTGATATGTTTTATTGTAAATAGATTGATCAGAAAGAAAAAATCAGCTCGTTAATCGAACAGAGACTAGCTATTTACGATGCGGATAAGCTTGGCCAGCCAGACTATGCGTCTGAGGCTTATGGTGAGCAACGGTACCTCAACTGTTTCTTGCACTTTTTATATTTAGCTCGTTGCGTGGATTAGGAACAACAATAAGACATAGGTGAATCGCAATACTATCTCCATTAATGCTGAAGGATTAGTTTGTCAGCACTCTCTGTTTGATTACTGACCTTTGGATGTCCAAATATCGGTTGATTGAAACGGGTCTTATGATCAAAGAGGTTAGACTATACACTTGCTTCAAGTGATTATCTGTAAAGTATAGAATTAGTGGCAAAAAGTCAAGCAAATGAATTCAATAATGCTGTTGATGACAGTGCTTCGTTATCATGAATTCTTGCTTCATGCACAGCACCAATACTATTCGAGGACATCAAGATATATCGCAATGTAGTCGTGGATGTCCTATCAGAAGCCAGTACTGCTAGATAAATTCTGAATGAGCCAATCTAAACTACATCGAGACTTCAAAGATGGAAGCCATTTATGTATGCGTTCATTGTTGATACACCTATTTTGATGATATCCGAACTTTTACGCACATTTGCGGTCAAAATCGCAAATACGATTAACTGATACCAGCAGCTTATACTGCAATGATTTGTTCTTGATTCTCAGGTGCTAGGATCCATTCTCCATATTATTCTGAAACATTTTCTCATGCTGGATCTGCTGTCATTGAAATATTTGTACACACTTTATGGAAAGATCGACACACACCCAGAACCATGATTACACCTGGGACGTACCCGGGCAGTTGTTGGTCTATGCGAGGCAGCACGGGATTTGTGGTGATTGAGGTAGGCGTTGATCTCTATTGGGATGACAATCCCCATTTAGACATACTTATGCTTTGAATAATTTATTTCCCGTAACTTTTCCAAGCTTTTTCCAGGTCTTTAGCTGCTACCAATATGGCATACCAATTATAGTATCCAATTAATCAATCCCTTCGATACTGAATGAAATAGCAAATTGAAGGTTTGCAAACCGATTCTCACATGAATAATTAACAAGTTCTTGAAACTGAAGCACTGAAAAAATTCTTACAAATATGTAGGATCTGTCTGATACGATAGTGAGGTTCTCATTTTGCGTACATTAACAGTAATTATCAACGTCTAATTCTTCTCTAGGAATAGGTTCTGACAGAGAAGCTTTAGTATCATATAATCTGTGAGCTTATGTCTTCTGTTTTGCCTTCCAGCTCGCGATTCCTGTTGCACCCACAGAGTTTGTTCTAGAACATTTGGCACCATCTTTGATGCCACCTAATACAGAAATGTATAAGAGTACTCCCAGAAGCTTCGAGATATTGGTACGTTGAACAGTAAAAATGCAATCGAGCCCTGCCTAATTAAGATATTGTTTCCACGAAACTTGGTATTCTTGATTTGAT
>JANVCG010030428.1:0-10484 GCA_025505365.1 Haliclystus inabai | reverse complement strand
AAATAATTATTCATACAATGATGTTCTTCTTGACTTTAAGATGGTAAATATGGTTTATTCGGTCGATTTTGATAAAGTTAAGATAAAGTATTGGCCTATTTAAAACTCTCAAAATCAAGGTTTTGAGTTAGACTATCTTGGTTCTAATTATAATATATTGATGATAGGCAGGCGGCTATAAGATATCCTTTGAAAATGACACGTCCCCGTATATCAACCGTATAGGACCCCTCCTCAGGATGTTACGCAACGACACTCAGAGAGTTAGAATCTGATTAAAAAGAACCGAAGAGTTGCGTCGAATTCAGGACATGTAAGGAGCTACTTTCGAGTTTTTAGATTCTTGCACAAGGCATATATGAATGATACAGCCGACTGCTGACCGTCTCTGTTGGTAAACATGTAAAGACTATCAATTCAATACAAATAAATTTGAAATAAATTTTTTTGTGTGAGAAATTTTGTTAACTTTGATTAGTTCTTCACTTTAGACTCCAGAGTCCGACATTTATATAATAATTTCTTATTAGTAGAAAATTCAAGTAGGAATAGGTTTGAGACAACATCCATTAGATAAATTATCGTAAATAAACCTAGTCACATGTATAGTGAGTAGAAAAATTGAAAAAACGAGGGAAATTCTTGAAAATTGCTTACATTTCTTATTGTGCCATTTGTCGTTACCAATTAATATGGAGCAATTATGGACAACCAAGTGATACTATGAGTGTACCAAATTTTAATGATGAAAATCATTGCAAATTTGATACACATATATTCCACGTACAGTGAAACCTGTGTACAACGACCAGCTATGGGATTAGGGAATAACTGACCACAATAAAGAGGTGACTTTTTTACAGAGGCTGAATTCAATAGAAATTGACTTTTTTGACAAATATGAAGTGGCCATTATACACAGGTGGCTGATCTACGGAGTTACTTCTATACCCAGGTTTCACTCCCGGTTTCACTGAACTTTATGGGGTGATTTGATTTGATTTTGATTCTACCAAACCCTTGTCACTTGTTTTTTATATATTATAGTCAATTTCATGTAATATCCGAGTGTTATACATTTTGTCAATATCACATTCTCGAAATTAATCAACGTATAAGTTTTTTTAAGTATAATTTAATAAGCAAGAAAATCATGAGAAAGCAATACGTACTCGGCGCCATCTCAAAATGTTAGGAAAGTGCAAAGCTCAGACTTGCGGAGCTAAGTTGATTTTCTACACGAGCCAACTTTGTACAGTAAAATCTTTCTTTTCCTGTCTTCTTGCTTTAAATATGTATCTCCAAGTTTTTATTAATCAGGACAATCTTACGAAAAAATGTAGCTGCTGGAAGTTCTTCACGTGTCTTAATAGACAAATTTATGCATTATGCCTATAGTTAGGAGCAAGAATAATTAGAAGCAAAATTAGGACTAAAGAAGTTCGAACACTGAAATCTCACAATTATAAGTACGTTTCAAAAACAACAATTTTATCAACTTTCTTATAAAAAAGAGTGGATGGAAAGAAAGGGATCAAAGTAAAACAAGAATGATGAAATATTTATTTGAAAATTCTATAATTTCCTGATTTGACTTATCAAATTCTGTATCCGAAACGGGATCCGAAATAAAGGAAATTACAGAACCGTGAAAGGATAAGATGCGTGGATTGAATAACTATATTTCCTCAATTTTATCGGGAATTCTATTACATTTACAAATTAACAGTGGCATTGAAAGAATGTCAAAAAATTTCTATAATTCAAAAATTTTGCATTCATTAACAATAAATCACCATGGAAATGACTATTAGTTAAAGTCTGATGTCGCGAGCAATGGAAATTTCGGCGTAAAACAGCAGATAGTACTGAAGATTTTTCAAATTGAAGAATTTATTAACCAAATTTCCGAAATGAGTAGTGACTCATTTGATTATGAATCTTTTATTAACAATGGTAAGGTTATATAATTTTTGTATTATTATTGCTTTCGTTATTATTTTTATATTTCTCGATCGAAGGTTCTAATTTGTATCGGTTCATGACCTGTTGACAAAACAAATCATTAAATTCTCTTATGTAATTAAGCCGAATTAATGCGATCATTTGATGATTTTTATAGAGTTGTTTACTCCCGTGTTTACTTCAACCTCCATCCAGTTACCATGCCGAAATAAATAGAGATTTCTACACCAACAACATGGATCTATAAAATTATCTCCTGGGGGCTGCAAGAAAGTTCACATCATATTAGATCGAAATTACCATTATGACATTCTGATTTTACGTTCCTTAAACGTATAACTTAAAATTCAAATGAAGCTAAAACAATATTTGGTACAATTTCCCAGTTCAACTGAAATTTGAATTGTAGTTTTATGGTTTACTGAGAAGGGTTTTGTTGCTTTCCAAAACCCATTTTATTCATCCCTTTAACTGCAAATTCTTCCTTCGAAATGATAACTAATATCATCTTCTTCCTCTTACACACACAGAGTTGGATGAAAGGTTCTACCCGTATATAATTAGCGTCTCATTTACAATTTTCTCCTCAAAAACTTCGCAAATATTTTGCACAAGCTTCGACCAACAATTTTTGCATGGAATGTTTGAGATGCGATGTAAGTCACATGTTCGAACGAATCGAAATGCTCATGAAAAATCCAAATCTAAATTATTTCTTCCCCCATTTCTTGTACAATATTGGATTAAAGAAGAGAAAACTTGAAAAGGTGACAAATGCATAACATTAACCTGCTAAATCCAAGCATTGAAGGTACTTAACATATTTTGGAGGTGAGCGGTATAATGTTCTTTCAAAACGAACAAATTCCATCTGTATACTTAACTGGCATAAGACAACTTGAGCCCTTTAACAAATAAATCAATTGCTTCTAATTTTGATGTCACTGCATTTTTGAAATGCACAAATTCAGTTGTCCTTGTTCGACAAACATTTGGCTATTAGTTAAAAATCGGAAACTTTAAATATTATTTATCTCTCAATATGTTATATTTATTACAGGTTATAACAGCTGGAGATATTCTGATTTCAATTTACAAATCACAGATGTCCGTTCATGTCTTCGTTCATGTATGAATCCAAATGACTTACACAGTAAGAAGGTAAATTAACATATAAGAATAGCGTTTAAGCAATTATTTTCATTATCAAAAAATATTACCTGTTGAAAGAGGTCACTTAAATTGGGTGTTACGATAGGTAATATGAGCTCATTGAATCCAAGTTAACCAGGAGTGTGCGATATGCCCAAAATGAGTAAGGGAATACATAGATTAAACTAACAATGGGAAATAATAATTAATATTTTCTTACATCTATAACCCTGTTCAATAGTTCAAATAATTTCTTTCCATTTTGGAATAGAAAACATTGACATTAATATGTTATTTGTTTTGACGTTGGTTTTGCCCTAGCTGTTGAAGAATAGATTTACCTCATATTCAATTAATCTTCTCCACATTATATCATCTCCAATTGGAAATGCTTGGAAGTATTGAGGGAGGGTTAGTGTATTTCTTAGTGGCTTGTGCTTTCAAAGCAAGGCTACAGATGGATTCTAGCCCTGTTTCAAACCAAATTTTTACTCTTACTTAGCCCAATAGTATACCTTAATAGGGAGTTCCACTAAGAAAATGCGATTTTGATTTGAATTCAAATTCAAGCCTCCTCGATGGCTATAGGAATAGTTTTCCTAAAAAATTTCAAAAAAATATATTGAAATCTCATAGATGTTTGACATTTTTTATCATTGTGTCGGTATGGCTACGAAACAATCAGTTTCGAATTTCTCTGGAATGATGTCATAAACCGGACCAGAAATAAAACCAGGCGAGCGGACATTGGAATTTCTATTATTTTGTATCACTCATTGCACTGGCCCATATAATAGTATAACTGTACAGTATGTAATTTTTGAATCTTTAAATAAAACGAAATTATTGTGTTTCTTTTATTGCTATTCCTATCCCTTCAACTTCTATACAATCCAAAATTGATAATCAAATGAAGAAAAATATACGAATAGGCCTAATCATTAAAACTTTATACTGTTGTTATTGTGTATAAGGGCTCTTGTTGAGTCGGTCCAGGTAGTGATGTAAATATTTCATGTACCAATCACCGATCGTTTTTGGTTCGATTCTATTATTTGGATTAAAAACTCAAAATTCTAACCTATCAGGACCTTTTTTCGACTTTTGACCATTTTATCGAATACTGCACCATAAACTTGACAAGTATCAACAAAAACCTCAAAATTACCTTTTTAGAGGAGTTTTTAGTAAAAAGTTCTGGTACCCTAGTTTCTGTTGAATAACTATGTTGATAAATCTTTATACATCAGGAGAAGTAAAAATAATAATTTATCAAAATGCAAAACGAATTATTTTTAATTTACATTGATAAATTTCCAAACTCTCAGCCCCAGTGTTTTTTTAGTAGATTTAAGCTTTTTACAATTTTGATTCCAAAAGCTGATGGGGGGATGTGTCCCCCTGTAGCTTTGCATTGCTTAGTTAGATGCTGAATATAAAAATATTTTACTGTACTACTAGGAAAATTCGTCATTTACCACAATACAACAAATTCCATCATCCTTAGCATCAGACATAACATCAAATTCAGTGCAAGAGATTCAGCATAAGAAAAAAGGTGAGATTTATTTGATTTGATTACTTTGCATTGAAAAGTGCTTGAACAAAATCATGCTTTATTTTTACATACAGATAAACTTGTGTACAATATTCAATTGTTTGATTGGGAAATGATAACCACTATATACAAAGAGATGTTCCTTACACACAGGCTCAATTCAATATAAATTATTGTAAAAATATGAAATTACTTTTGCAGACAGATTGCTACTCGATCTACAGGGCGATATTTATAACAGAGATGAAATATGAAAATAATAGACTGAGAATATTCGATTCAGCTGATTCTCAATAATATTTCAATGGATCAAGAGACAAATACAGGAATTTATTCGGTCAAAATAGACTAAAATCCACCAATAGACAGAAGAATTAAATGTCTGTATAAACACGTTTCGCAGTACTAAATTAACTGAGATTTGCCCATACTGTACTCTTTCTTCGCAATGAGCAATATCCTCCAGTCACTAGCAATACTGTACAAAGCCCAAATCCAACAACAATTAAATTAGTCTGTCCCTGCTTCAGCAATTCATTCTACTACTCTAGCAACAAATTAAAAGCAAGGCATCATTTCAACTTATTAATTTATAGCTTGATTATTTATGTTCTTTCTACCTAGGTGAAACTTTATTGACATGGCAACAAATGGAATTTATTCCAGAAAAGTCAAATCAGCAAGATTCAAATATAACACACACAACGCAAGCATGGTTAGCTACTATTTTCCCCCAAGAACAGAACAACAGGAAACACAAACCAGAACAGCCAGATATCCGCAAGAGAAAATTATCAAATTTGAGAGAAAGGTAAATACACATTTTTCTCAAGCATACACAGTAATGAGATGATTCCAATTTGGCTCCTAAATAGTTATACAAAAAAATTCCTGTAAAATATATTAGTTATGTAATTCAACTGATATTGTGGCTAGGTTGAAAATACTACCCTGATAATAATAGATGCAGGCTTGACTTGCTAAAAATTAAGGAAAATGCTTTTCAATTTGATTCCAAGTCACTCTTCAATAAACTCTACTCAGGAAATGAAGCTATTATGAGAAATTCTTATCGTCTGCCTATGCATAATACCTGTTAATAGATACAAAGCTTAGTAATATCTTTATCTATACCTATATATTATTTGATAATCATACAAAATTTATTATCAAAAGTAACCTGTTAGAATTTTTGAATTTCTCCATCAGAACAAGAGAATATGCCATTAAAGAAGAATTACAAAAGCTGATTCAGTTGATGCCATTCGAAGTAATACGTGCTGGACGACCAAGCAAAATCACAGTTTTATCAAAAGCAATAGAATACATCAGTACCATGGAAGAGGAAATACATTACATGTTGAAACGGGTACCACTAGGTAATGGAAAGCAAAACTATATCTCTAGAATTAAAACAGTATCTGCATGATTTGCGTTTGATAGGCCTACAGAGAATACAGTAACATTTATCAGGGGATATGAGAGTGTTTGATGCCCCCCAGTCCCAAAGCAAACCAATAAGCTATAATTGTGCCAGTGAATCAAGCAATAACTCCAATCTGAATTCAACAATTGAGAAACAATTGATCTGAGATTTTTAAAACAGAGAAAAAAGTCCTAAAAGTCACAAGAGGTAAGATTTCAAGAAATACTTATACTAACGAGCTCACTTAAGAATAACACAAAGTCGTCACATGATTTTGACTTGTGAACCCAAGAAGAAATCTTTAAACTTAGTTATGACTCTATCTAATAAGTTTTCTGATTGTGTGATCATTTTCATTAATACTAGCTTATATTCAACGTTGCCAACAATAGATGCTTCCCCAGTAATTATCAACACTTGAACAATTGCCACTTCAAAATAAACTCATCTAAAAATAAAAAAGAAGGTTTACTATTGATATTCGTTAGCATCAAAATAGTGCAAAACTGTGCTTAAACCGATTTCCGCATGTATCTGCTGAATTCTGTTTTGTCATTGTGTTCTTATTCCAAAGCTTCATCAAGCAACATTCAGATGAATCATAAACTATTCTATTTTTCTTGAACTGAGTTTTTGCGTTTGTGTAGACTACCAAAAGGGTGCTATATTGGATTGAATCAAGTACTGTATATACCAATACCTATAACCACATACTAACTCTCATGCTGGAATCGTTAATGAATGTAAACATATGCATTTGAAATAGTTTACTCTTGACCGTTTTTCTAACAACATAGATAACAAACATAATTGATTGTGAATGATTAGTAAGTTTAAAAGGACCTCGATATCTCAAAAATGTATTTCTGAAATGATATGAAAAAAAGATAGGAATTTGCAGAATTTATGCTACCTCTTCATGGGAAAACTGCTTTTCATTCAAATTAGTGGAAAACCTTTTGATAGGTGCATCAGTAATTCAAACTGGTGAATAATTACTCAAAAGTTATCGATGTGTTAGTAAAATATGCGTTTTCTGGTATAACATATATGTTGCTAATACACCAACGCTAATTGGAATTGGCTGATAAAAATGGTTTAACATCCCTTTAACCTAGCATGCTCACAGAAATTCTATCACGCTAATATTTGGTGGAAAATTTCTTCAATTCCAATTTGGAATTCAATTAGACTGTTTTTATTTATCCTCTTAATCTATCTCTGATCAGACAGGGGATCTAAGAAATGTCATCAACTTTCTGATGAGAGCACTCTTTCCATTGGCGATCAAAGGCATCTTGCAGTTGTTACAAAAACACAATTGTCTAAACATCAACACTACTGACAAGCCACCATGATTTCTAACCTGTATTCAAAAGATCAATACTACATACAAGCTGAGCATGCTACTCAATTATGACAGCTATGCAATCAGAAAAACAAGATGAATAAAACCAATTTTTGAGACAAAATCAACCCCTCCCTCTATTGTCAAGCAATGTCAACTTTTAAGGTACCCTCCAGGCAATTGATGTCAACATTCAGTAGCCCTCCCCCTGTTTCATTCAAAAATAGGCAAACAACTCGAAATATTAGTATTTAAAATTTATGGTATTTTCATTAAATCTGGTGTCATACACACTACTTTCATATCTTTCCTGTGCTTCAACATCTGACATATTCTGACATATTATTCAAGGTTGGAAGTTTGTAGAACACTTGCGATTTTCATAGCATTTATGGTAGATTAGTGTACTATGTATATGCTGTTGTGGAATCTCTATCTTTCGCACTACTACTCAAACCTTGCTTTTTCATGAAGAGAAGAAAAATGCCGTGAAAAATATGCTTTATTTTATAAAAAAATTCATTGTAGAAAAGTTGCTGACCTTGATAGAAAGGTTACGTTGAAGTATGAGCTTATATGGCTCCAAGTAAAAAAACAAAACAATTTGAAATGAATCTAATTCCATCTCTGATCATGTTACAGATCATGATTTTTCGTTTTTGGATGACTGCATCATCACAGAAAAAATATCAAAAGAAAATTTACAAATAAGTCCTTCTACAGAATCAGAAAGAAGACACCAAAGAAATACAATCACATTCAATGATGCACATTATTTTGGTAGCATCAAAAACAAGGTACTTTAGAATTCTTGTACCCAGTATTACCAGGGTCCGTTAAGTGTTGAACTTCATCTTGCTTAGCTTTAGACATGAATAATGTCCATAAAATTATCCCCTAACCAGGTGTTACCCAGTTCATAGAATCCAATCTTTTCCAAACTTTGGTGAGAGGGATAAAACTTGTAACATTAACGAGTCTAAAATGACCAGCAGCTTTCATATTGTTATTATTTCTGTTGGGAACACGATTGAGGTGATGACGCTCTATTACGAAAGTGGCATTGTTAACAGTCGAAGAAACAAAGGATTCAACGTCACTTCATGAAATCGAGTTTGAAATTGGGCCCCAGATTTCAAATATTTTTGCAACAAAGGCTGCTTGTTATTTTAGACTAGCTCTAAACCGCAATATGAATGATCATATAAACTCCTTTCCTCTAAATTGACTTTAAAACTGTGTATTTATTATAACATTGAGAGATATATGCTCAGTAGGCCTATTGGTCAGTCTTTAAATTCCAAGTACTGGTAGTTAAGCCTATTCCCACTAGCTACCAAACAAGAGTCAATCTGATCATTGTTTAGTGTAGTCCGTTAAATACCACAACACACACACTATATATATTTAGCATGGCCATTAAACCAATGCAATGCTATGCAAAAAATAACTATGCCGTTAAATAAGCTATTTCATATTTCTTTTCAGGAGACGGAAAAGAGCCCTTGTGAGAAAACAAAAAACAAAATCTTGTGACCATCAACCAAGATTACCCAGGTGATGGTTAATTTTGGAAATTAAGGATGAAAGAATTAGTCAATACATAACTGATTATGAATGCAATGTATGAGAGCTAATATGATGGAAAATTATTATCAAAAAATATTATTGCAGGCATTTAAATAAATAATCTGTACAAAAATTGCTTTCACAACATAGAGTTTACGATGAAAACTATACAGTATATACCCATGTTTGTTTATAATAGTAAACAATTTATATATTTATACAACCAAATTTGATTGGTAGCCTAAAAATAGGAATGGATTAGAAAGATAGTTTATAACAGTTAAACCTTCATATCTTGTTCATGTTGAAAAGAAATATTTTAAAATAATCAATCCAAGTCATATTTCATTTGTCTTACGTGTTTTAATGTCAGTTATAAGGCGGAAGAACGGTTCTCTGTTGACTACCAGAAACACTGTTATACATTTGTGAGCCTGCAATTGTAATTGAATGAGAGTTATTAGAACTATGCATGTTTAATTCAACTTTTTCCAGCCTTTTTTCAAATCTATTTGTCCTTAAAAGAGTGAGTAGAATGAGAAAGCTTCCTGATATTTTTAGGGGTAACTTTCTCCATGCCATTGATCCATATTGACCGATAAGGTTTATTAATTAACTGATCTTAATGGACTCGTCATTATTGCGAGATGGTTTTCAATTCAAAACCAATTACTTAGTGGTTGAATAGCAAATTTTTCCCATAGGCTAAAGATTGAGCTTAAAAGCTAAATGGAAGATTTTTGCTTTTGAATAATCATTGAAAAACCATTGTTAGTGTAGCAGTGTTTTTGGAATTCTAGTTTTGACTGGTGTCACTCACTCTAAGCAAGGTGTGATTTGTCATTTCAGTGGTATTTCAAATAAAAAATATTGATTAAAATCTACATGTATACTTTTAAGAACCAAATTTTGCCTTAGAATTACCTGATGTTTCCCTCATCATTTCAACCTGTTAATAATCAACCCCGGGAAGGTTCAACAAAACAAAGATTTAAGTGAATGCTATTAACATTTGATTCCAATTTTGTTTTAACATTTGAATTAGTGTACTCAATAATTGATGGTGTTAAATATACAGAATTTGTTTGAGTTTCAAAAAAGTAGGATAATAATTTAAGCTCTTCAAAACAGCTATGAAAAATGAAATTTAGTTTGTCTATGTTGTGACATAATAATGTCTTGGTTAAACAGCACTGATCATCTTCTTACTTGAGATTAGGTGTTGTGAATCCAATCCGAATCTGATCAGATTTTTCTCCGATTTGGATTGAAAGTTTCAAGGTTGGGTTAGATTGGATCAGATCTAGCAAAATATTTTCAGATCGGGTCGAATTTCAAATTTCAACATTTCTTAAATTTGGATAAGCAGGTATATGACTTTCTTATCAATTTAAAGGGGCAAAACTGACCGGCATGCAATGTCGTGCATCCTACACCGGTCACTTGACAAAACACTGGGAAATGTC
>JANVCG010030417.1:0-10489 GCA_025505365.1 Haliclystus inabai | reverse complement strand
CATGTGGGAATTTTGGTGTTTCCAACAGAAAGCACAGCACATTTTTCAAATGCAATGCGAAGTTGCCACTTTTTCGCATTGACAAACTTTTCGCATTGACAAATTTGACAATTGCCGGCCCATTCAAAACCAAAAATTTGATGATTTTCTGATGTTGAATATTCTTTTGATTGTTTATGTCATCGCTCTGTTGAACCATCACGAAGCAACTTGTCACGACAAAACAAAAACAATATTCGACACATTTTCTACAGCAATGCGCTATCGAAAATGGCCTTTAATTTGCGCCAGATAAACAGCGATAGCTGCAATACGGCTCAGTAGTTTGTAAGTTTGAAACAATTTCTGTGCAAGCGCTATTCGATCTGTTTACATCATACGTTGAAGTGAACACTCTGGAAAGAATTCAACTGTGAATTAATCGATTAAGACTTCAGTTGGCATAACAACCGTCTACAAAGAGATCGAACTTTCACCTTTGCTATTGTTTTGCAAATCAAATTGACGCGCTCTTTGTAAGAGAGTTTCGACCGCAGTAAACTACTTTTTGTCTTGTTTTCCATGTTTAGTTGATCAAATTGAAAAAAATTGCGTGTTGAAACCATATCCGGAAAATTTTCTTTCATTTGACTTAAAGTTTTACTTATCATGACTTTTAGATTTGTAAGAAAATGAAGACATACAACATACAAAAGGGTCACTTACAGCTATTTGAACTAGATGGTTGGCTATTGTTGGAAGTTTATCAAGGATTATGCTCATTAAACTAGATCAACCATTGTATGCATTGTTGAAGAAAGATCGGCCATTTATCTGGTTAATTATTTACCATGAAGCCTTTGAAGCATTGAAAACAAAACTGTGTCCATCTGATGTTTTAGCATACCCAGATTTAGAGAAAGACTTCAATTCACACACAGATGCTAGTAAAATTTGGTTTGGTGCTGTTTTATCTCAGGTAGATGATAATGGCAATCGAAGATCAGTAGCATATGCTGCTAGAACGTTGTCAAGGGGTGAAGTTGATAATGTTCAAAGCCTTATATTGCGTCTGTATGACATTTAGATCTTATATTGAAGGAGGGCTAGCTATTGTTTATACCGATCATCAACCATTTACTGGTATTATGAAAAACACTAAACTTAAAGGCAACTGGGGAAGATTGTCGGGTGATTTCAGCAATTGCAACTTTGATATTCGTTACAAACGTGATATAAGTCAAATATTGTTCCTGATTTTTTATCCTGAACAGCTTTTGTTGCTGAAGAAATAGCTCCGACGCTGCATCCATTGATTCTTCAGTACGAATATAATTACTGAACAAAACAAAAGTCGTTTCTTGTATAGCATAAGACAGTATGTTTACTAAATCTGTCCCACGTGATGATGAACATTATCGTCTATTGGAATCCTATGGAAAAATTGTTGTTATGGAAGATAGTGTTTCAAGTTTTCAAAATAAAAGGACTGATCGTTCTTCCATTGCTGTATTTGAACACCTAATGTGTATTCTGCTTTTGGCGAGTTTGGATGGCAATCAGCAGAAAAACGAATGTTCGATAGAATGAGAAATTATTGCTGGTTACCAAAATAAGACAAGTGTTCGTGACTGGTTCAGAGGTTGTTTCGATTGTTCACTAGCTCAATTAAGGCTCCCGTCGAAATGCCAAAGAATGCCTTCAAAAATTACGATGAGACTATAACCGACTATAATGTATAATCTGATTGCTTTGTTTAGTGTTGGCTTCATTCGCGTACTGGTAAGCAGTTCATGACTCAAGCAATCTGTTTTAATTTCATATTTCGCATTAAGCGGAGAGTGTGATGACGATCAAGTATAATTTTGCTATGGCAATGTCCAAGTGGTGCATCAATAGTGTAACCCTAGCTGAGTTCGTCAAAGAATAATAGTTATACTGATAACATATCCTCAGTTGCCTCGTAGTCTTTGTTAGAACGGAAATACTTGGCGAATGTTTACATTTTGGAAAATGACTCTAGCTATTTATTGGACAAATACAGCAACAAAAATGAAGCGTGGAGTCTTCTTAGAAATACTACAAATAGCTAATCTCTACACAAACTCGGGTCTAGATCGTCCAAGATGTTTTACGCTTTGTCTTTGAAGTGAGACCGTTGACTTTTGCTGAATTTGCCCAAGATCTCCCGCCATCTTTCTAACGTTGACACTTTCAAGCTATTTCATCGGGCTGAAAGAGTGCTGTTTTGGAGCTGGGCTATATTTGGAGTAGCAATCCTGAACCAATCAAGATTTGAATACCATGCTCCCAAGTAGTAGCTCTGATCTAACAGCCACGTGACTGTGAATCCTTTCAACTTTCTTTCATTGGATTTACATTGGACTTACCGAAAGCACATTTAAAAATAAATTAAATAATCACAACCTCTCCTCACATAAGTATAAAAATGCAACAGATCTATCCTAATACATTTGGTCATTGAAAGAGAATATACAAAATATACACAATCAAGTTGTGAAGAATTGCAGCCCCCGCGACGTACAAAAACAACTCAACAGAGTGCATTCTATTGCTAAGGGAGAAACTACAGATAATTACATCTCGCTTGCAAATTTTCATTAAAGGGTTACCACACGGCTGCGGGCTCGTGTTTTTCCTGATGCTTACTCATGTCTCCCTACATCCCGCGTGTAATAATTATAGTCGATTTTAAAAGCATAGTTGATATTTAAAAGGTTGTAAAAAGCATTTGATGCAACGGTATGATGTTGAACTTTATTGAATAAATTTGGATTAGGACGGATTGAAATTCATGCGCAACATTTCTATCAAGGATTTCCTCTGTAAATGTTCAAACCACGCCATTTCTTTCATTTCGTCCTGTCTTCTTGTTATTCGAAGAATCTTACAACCCCGAGAAGACATTTCACACTATTTTAGTATCTTTCTATCTCATCGAGGGATCAGTTCCGTATGAATTGTTTCTGTTGATTGACGAATTTTAGCCTCTTAGTCTTTCTTTTTATGTTTCCAGTTCCAAACATGGCTTTTCACCAATCAAATTGCTAGAAAAACGTTTGATCATCTTTGACGATATATAATTCACTTTTGGTAGAACCCACAGTCTACAATTACTTACTAACTTCATTACTACTAATCATACAAACTTTGAAGTTTTGAAATTATTTCAAGTACAAAATGTGGGATGACATTATTGATTTTTGCAAAAATCGCTAACCCTTATGCACATTAGTGATATTTGAAAATGACTCCATAATCATAACTAAAATGTCATGACGTATAACGAATCGTGATCTCTATGCAAGTATAAAAGGTGCGGAGTTGAAACTTATTAACGTATTTATTGAAAAATTTTCTCATTATATATCATTAATCACATGTCTAAGATAGTTAATTAGAAGTGGTATATTATAACAGAGTAGAATCAAAATGGAAAATGGGAATACATCAGTTGTGAAAGTGTTTCATCCATATGATAGTAACCAAAGCTGTATCATAATGTTCAATATAATTGCTGATTCTCATTAGATCCACCTAACTAACTATATAGACAAATTAATGGTACAGTATATACACTGTAATATGTAAATCAATGCAATCCTCCATACGAGCGATAGCTAACATAGTACACAGCCATTATGGGCTATAAAACGTTCTACGATTTGAGTGACAGTTGGTGGAGGTCCTGTAAATAAAGAATAGTACTGAATCATTACATTTTCTACCATCATTTCACATAACATGTTTGACAACATGTCAAGTCAAAACACGGGAGTATCTCCTCAACCTTCTGAAACTCATGCAAAGAAAGGCTTCTCTGAACTCCTTCGATAATTTTGTCCTACTAATATTTGGGAACGTTTTCTACTCCATAATTCATTCTAAAATACGTTGCAGTTTTATAAGAAATGGAGAGTTGTTAATCGACTTTCCGATCCTAACTTTTAGCGATTTGACTTGGTAATTCGTATTTTTTTTATAGAAAATAATTAGTTTGTTAGATGTGAAATAGATTACCGGCCAGGTAAAACGATTTTCTCATAGAGTGCCGACATTGATAGCTGGCATAACATCCTCCTTCTTCTCGTCTTGACACTTTGAAATTGATCATTTCGAACATGTCTGATACTGTTTTTTTTTCTGAATAATCATTCAATACGTTGCAGACATCACCAATAAACCAAGAACCAGCTGTTGCGGATCTCCAAGAAAGTCGACCTGGGAAACACAACACGACAGATTATAACTAAGATGTACCCATTGTGCATTCTTCCAAAGATTAATTCATAACATATGACTTATATGTATACCTGGTGTGGCACTGAGCCATACCATCCAGTCCGTGTCATCGTTTTCATAAGCTGCAGGAAATCCACTGTCGGAAGCAAGTTTGTCTTCAGTAGTTGGTACTTTCACATGTTTAGTCCTTTCATTACCTTGACACGCTTGGATAGCGAAAAATTTTGGCTTTCCAATCAACCATTTGGCAGAATTTCCTCTAAACTTTTGTCTTAATTCTTCTATTCGAACGAGGGCATCATCCACTCCATAAACACAATCTTCTTTGCCATGGGAAAGGACCACAAAAACAAAACAATCATATCGTGAATGATCCTTCGATGCATACTCTTTTGCGATTGAAAGCATTTCATCTTTTTCACAGTTCTCGTGCACAACGACTTTAAATTTCAGACGTTCGAATGTCAGCTTCAACTTTATTACATCTACTTGAGTTCCTGTCCTTGTCGACAGATTCTTGAAGTTTTCATTGTTGATGACAACGCAGAAGCCCCTAGGAACGTTTTTCATCTGGTAACCTGCAAAAATATCGTAAGTATTATACCATTGAATATGTTGCCATTCATAATAAAATTGAAATATCGAAACCAACTGTAACACTTAAATTTGATCCCTATATTCGGATTGGCTAGGTGGCAGGTAGCCATATTGCAGTATCCAACTTGGAATACAGTATTTTCAGAAAGCAACCAGGGATTCGAAACGTAGAAAAGGTCACACGTCAAAGCGTGGGGTATTTGGTGATCGGTAAGTAACCAAGTATGCGTCAGCAACAATCAAAGTTTACGTTTTTCCCAATTATGTATTTTTCAAAGTTTGCTGAAAGTGATGTAAAGGAAATTAAGTCAAATAGAAAAACAATTTAGATTCTAATTGTAGCCGTGAAGTCATAACTTCAGCTACATTTGATTAGTTTCATCAAGAATTTAATGAATTTGTAAAGGATTGATTATTATCATTATCAAGTAGCATCTACGGATCGTATTGCAAAGTTGCTAAACTGCTATTGTGGAGATTGAAAGTCTTTTTGGATCTTTGTCAAGTACAAATTAGTATTTTTAGTTTGAAAGCTTCTCCAGTTCCTATATGCGATTAGAAAAATCTCTTCGATGCATTTAAGTACCTCCAAGTAAGGTTGAGAATATGAAATTTTGCATATGAATATATTTATTTTGTTTTTCACCACGTGGATTTATAATGCCTTGACCTCAACATAAAAAGCGTGCGCGCTAAACAACCAATCAGATTGCAAGGAATCACCACGATAATTTAGAATGCCGGGTTGCCAGTTCTTCCCAATTTACTGAGTCGAATTAATTAAAAATAGTTATTGAGTGACGTTAGCCCCGAAAAATATAAATCTGGAAGTCACTTGTAAAACGCAATGCGTCCTTATTTAAAGGCAAAGAAACAAAACATTAACACCTTTTTTTGGTCAACCCTCTAATTTTCTTCAATACTTGATTCACCCACTCCTAAAAATTTGATACTCAAATCAACTCTTAATTAAATATTTTGGTGTAAATTTCGACTGGGAAGGAGTCGCGCTGTTGAAGCTGTTGAAAAATTATCATTATTGGTGATGTATCAGAGGTATCAGAGGTATTGGATGCAAATCCTGTTCCGGATCCAAAATTACAGGATCCAAACTGGATCCAAAACAAATCAAGTCCTGATGCACGCATAACTTCAAAAGCAAATAATTCAGAATTTATTGCGAATCTGAAGCTCAAAGTTGTTCGCGGGCTCATTTTAATCCATGAGAAGTGTTTGTCCGACTAAAAAGGCTCCAGTTTTGTATGATTAGCAGCATTATATATTGCACAATGGAATTATTTTGGATCCTGTTCAATATCCAGCACAACCTATCAAAGGTCCAGATCAAGATCCAGGTCCAGCTAATAAGTGAAGATCCGGGTGGATCTTTGGATCCAGCTCACCTCTGTGATAGATGAAGTTTAAAAACAGTTTCCTAGTCTCACAAAGAACCGGATAGAAAATAAATGAAAAGTAATCTGACATCGGAATTAGAGTAAAAACAGTGATTATTGATATTTATGATTGTTTGTTCTTATTCTGCTTGATACGATATTATTTGATGAATTCCATGATATTCCATGTAAGCAGGACTGGTTTCATTTCAAATGGCAGACATTTTGATTTCCTAAAGAATACACTTTTATTACTATCGAGCTCCTGCCGAAACAGACTACACAACTGATACATCAAGTCTATAATTACTTACAATCAGCTAATGAAATTGCTGCAACCTCTTTTTCTTGCTGTTGTGGAATTAGATCTAAAAATGGATATTATGTAATTTTATACATGCATTCTGACGTACGCGTGCATTCACAGCAGATTACCCTGTGCAAAACTCATCATGGTTAAAAGTCTCGATCATAATCAATTATCAAATTATTCGAATAAAATCGTTAAGGAAACTAATGATTTCACTTTGAAACAAGTAAACAGTTCCCATCCCATCACTTTAATCTGATATGTCATGCATGCAAACGATTTCTGTAAGAATTGATACCTTGAGGAGGATATAATAGATGTCTTTCAATCAATTTGCTCTCCTTGGAACAGAAGTATTCACTCTTCCCATCATTTGATAACCAGCTTCTAAAGTAAAACACATGCGGATGAGTACTTGTAGCTGCGTTCGAGAGACAACTTGGACATTTCGATGAACGTTGAATGTACTTCAAGCCAGAGAATTCTCCAAAAGCATTTTCAAATGCCTGAAATTGATTCATGTAAAATTTAGCAGTTACAAACCAGAATTAGCACTGCATATTTGACTGAAAGTTTAAATGTATACATTTATCGACACAAGTATTTATGTATCATGAAAATTGAAACTTGAGCTTCCCGTCAAGCATTTCCAGTGGGTTGCACTGATAGATGATAAATTGATATTATCCAAACTTAATTAATATTTATACATAATTTTCATGCTGTACTTTCTGGAAAGTGAACTTGAATACATTGTGTCAACGAACGACATGTACCATTGATTATAAATCAATTGGATGGAAACATTTATATCACTTGGCAATAGGACTGTTAGATATTTTAATGGAGCTTTTCCGTACCTTTAAAAGTTCAATAAGATCTGCCCATAGCATGTTGATGCTGTCTTTGTAACAGCTTCCTTCAAATTCACACTTTCCTGAGCGTTCAGAGTTAGATATTGTGACAGTGATTTTGTATCCCTTTTTTAATCCCACAAATCCTTCTTGCTTCGGGATAAAGCCATTGAATAGGCTGTGAGTGTCAGCGATGATCCGTAAAAGAAGAAAAGCAGGAATTGGATAGAGGATCGATTCGAAGCAACAGTTGACTTCTTCCTGTTTTTGAAAAGATAACAATAACAAACATTAGCAAGAAAAGAATTATAGGATATAACATGTATAATTAGAGTCTAATGAGTAGCATCTTCATCGTAACAATTCCTATAAATACAGCACAAAGATACAAGAAAATGCATATAAAGATATTAGCGCCTCTGAGGGCCAAAGCTGTAATCAAAACGATGTCAAGTCTTTGAGTCTATGGTATCTAGATTGCCATACAGAGTTATGTTCAGGTTTTTTATTCTATTATGGTAGCATAAATTATGCATGAGGATTAGATTGAGAGGCAGAAATGTCATTCAAGGTTTTGATAGGGGGATAGATCAACTTTGCAAGATTACTGACAAAAGGTCAATGTCACAGAGCTATACGTAGCAGCTATGACATCAGCATTTTCGAAAAATGGTTAGATTCACTTGTTTCTCGTGCGCGAGACATAATACTCGTAACACCTTGAGCAAATTTTTCAGTGGGGAAAAATCAGTGAAACTTTAAAGTGCTTATCTCGGCTATAGGGTTATGACGGACATTGATAGAACTAATTTTTATATCCATACATGTTTCTGTTTCGTTTTTGCAAAGCGCAACTCCTTGCTATCCAATAATCAGCTCAAAAATGGAGCTTGATGTCACAAATTTTGAGCTGGGTCAGTAACGAAATATTTTCATGCAAGAGAGATTGACCGTGAATTGAGCCGTACAACAGCAGCACTCGTTCAGCTCTACGCGAGAAAAACGCGGAACAAAGCAATTCAATTTTATACTGTAATAATCTACGCGTTCATAGGAATCTATGAAGGTACTTTTTCAACTGTGAGATATATAAATTAGGAGCAAGGGCCCTTTAAAGTTGAAGCTTTTTAGTTGTAACACCTTTTCCGTCAAGTGTTTAGTCGGCTAGCACATCATCATGACTTTTTTGTTGCTACGAAACAGCCCTGGAGATCGACCAGACACGGGATTGAATGACGATAGAAATAGATTTGTAAAATGTTTCCTCAAATTCTACTTAAAATTATCATCAAGAAAGAATTCAATCATGTGTCTAGTTGATCTCTTGGGGATGTTGCGTAGTTTCCATTGAAAAGTTTCAACTTTCAAGGTCTCTTGATCTCAATCTATATACGCAATAATAAATAAAGTATCCTAAGAGAGGCCTTTGAACACAGACATTATTGCAGTATACAATTGATTTGCTTTGCATCGATTTTTTCCTGCGTAGAGCTGAAAGAGTGCTGTTGTACGACTTAATTCTCCTTCGCTCCCCCTCCGACTGATACTCACAATACTGGTGCAGTTGTCGCACGGTCGTGGCCTGGGTACCACATTTAAAAAATGTTCCTTTGCACGTGTTATACCTCTTCGTTTCGTGGCTCGCAAGATTGCCCACCTTGATTTTTTTGGAGAAAATAATTGCAAAATAATACAATGTCTGCCAACGAAAACCTCGATTCTACTGAAAATGTAAGTACTGAATATCATCCTCTGCGTAAATTATGTGTTCTACACAAGAAAATAGTTAAATTAGCTACATATTTGACTTTTTGCATGGCATGCAAAATACTGATCAATATCATAACGAAGGTCCGATAACAAGGTTGTTGAATGTTGTTGATATAATTGAGGTCTAGTCCTTTGACTACCTCTTGTTGATAGAGGCCTAGTCCATTGACTGCCTCGGATTTATAAAGGTCTAGTCCTTTGACTACCTCTTGTTGATAGAGGCCTAGTCGATTGACTGCCTCGGATTTATAAAGGTATAGTCCGTTGACTGCCTCGGATTTACAAAGGTATAGTCCGTTGATAGCCTGCGTGTAGACAGACTTTTCCTCTTTATATAGTCAGTCTGCGCATTGGCCAGCAAAATCGTGTTCCAATTGTTTGTATTGAATTCCTACTAAGTTAGAGTCAGCAAAGTGTAGTTTCCGGTACTTAATCCAATTGACATTGTTTTGACGAATTGAGACTAGCTGTGTTGCTTTGTTCTCACATTCTATTAGCCAATCACAACGCACTACCAAAAATCTGGTAGTGGAAAGAACAATTAGAACACGAATTTGCTGGACGTTTCGCAGACAGACTATACCGAGGAAAAAAGTCTGTCTGCACGCAGGCTATCCGTTGACTGCCTTGGATTTATAAAGGTATAGTCCGTTGACTGCCTCTTGCTTCTGCGATTCCAAGTGTAGGCCATTGGCTGCCATTCACTATGAAAGTCTGTCTCCTTTCACTAGGCCATATCGTAAGTGTTTACCTTCATACTATAGTAGCATTTAACTGCACATACAGCATTCCTTAGTTGAATCAGATAAATTGATTTGTTTCTCTATGTGGTCATTCTTGTCTGCATCTTTGACCGCTTTCTACTTCATAGGGAAACACTTCTAATAATTTACAATCCAACGATTGTAGTATTCTCCCTCCTGATTGGGAAAAAATCATTGCTGAATCTGTAGCAAGAACAGAAGTTGTAAAAGGTATGATATGGGAGGCAAAACAAAACAATACAGATATGACAGCTAGTTTCTCTGAAACACCCGCAGAAGGTGTAGAACGAAACGCAACAGAACCTATACTGAGGGGAGAGCGTTATTTTACCGATGAATCAGAAGCTGTTATTTGCCAGGACTTGTTTGATTTAACCACACGACCCTTCACAAAAGCTTTATCAAAAGATAAATTTTTAGAGATAATGAATTCATATCCAAAAAATTAAAGGCCGTGCTTGTAGCGCCAGTTATGGAAGATGGCATGAAAGAAACAATTAAAAGTCGACATGGTTTCTTAAAAACTAAGGACACCTTTTCAGTCGATGAGGGTATCGC
>JANVCG010030406.1:0-10492 GCA_025505365.1 Haliclystus inabai | reverse complement strand
TTGACTGCATTCCAAATCGGTTAGAATTATTTCTAGTGAATAGGATAAGGTAAGATTTATATGTGTTGACTATCCTAACCCATACTATTGCATAAGTCGAACGAGTTAATAGATCTCTTATACTGTCTTAAGTTTTGTAACAGGGCTGGATAATTGAAACTATATAACTGCAGAATTGTGTGTAAAGTATTGATCCCATGATGCAACTTTTCAATCTAAATCTCTCGCCTAAGCAGTATTAAGAACTTATTGCATAAAGCAATTTCTCACTTGTTTATTACTAATAAAGTCCTAATTGACTCAATTGATATTGTTTTGAAAAGTTCACAATTCTTTAGTCAATTAAATCTAGGTATTCTATGCAATTAGTTGTTTATTGTCTACTCTTCTTTCGTGCGAGACAATTATGTGGGTGTTACCTTCCTCCTCTGATCCTGGCTTGTAGTCATTACTCTCCTAAAGAAGATAACAAAGCGAAAGTAATCTTGGAAAAGGTCAAAATCTCTGTCATTTCTGTCGTCGATGTTCCTCACGGACACTCAGGCATCTGCATCTTTGCAAGACTGCTTAGTTTTGGTAATATTCTATGTTGATGGCAAATCATGCTTGAGAGTGTGTCTATGTGCAATCTGGAATCAGTCTGTATTTGAATTCTTTATTTTAAATACAAATCTACATAGTTTTTGTAGTAGCTGTTATTGGAATAGGTATTCTTGTACTTACTAAAACTATTAAAGACTTACGTGAAGCTAATACCATACCTTCATTTTCATCAAAGCTTTCGGGTAACGCGGTGTTGAAGAAATAATTAAATCTCGAACATGTGGCAAAGTCTTCAATTCCATAACCGTGCAGTTCAGTTGACCCTCTCCAAGATCTCTGATATAAACTAATGAACATTTAAAATTTAGGCTACAATACACTGTACATTGTAAATCACTTTGCACGACATAATTTCCAATAGTTGCATTGCCCAAATTAACTACCAAAGAAATGTCGTATTTACCATACGACTCAATCAAATTGCAAGCAAGTAATGTTTCTATCAATATTTCGGTGATAAAAACGATTGTGAAATACAGCTTCATTTTCTAAATATGTGTTTTAACTTTCTCTTGGAGAGTTTCAGCTTGAAAAGACTCGCCGACTATTATAAAACACATCTATTACTTTACGTTTTGTCGTCGATACATCCACTAGACGAAAATAAAGGACCATCTTCTGGTGGCATATTGAAAATATCTGCTTTATTACAAAGCCCATCATATTGCAACGTGACTGAAAGCTTGGTCTTGTGTGCAGTCATAGACGATTCCCAGCAGGCACCAAACGCTGCAGCAGCGTTGTAAAGGGGCTGAATTTGCGTCGTTAAGTTGCGAAAAGTTGTAGAAAAGTTGAATAGAACAATAATTGTTAGCTGCTTGTTTCTTCCGTGCGCCGTAAATGTAACTCGTTTGCTTTAGATAGCATACAAATGTAAGCAGCTATGAAATCCTGGGCATGGTTTATTGAAGTGGTTATTTTAAAGCTTTGCCATTTCTATGTGATCCCGTTTGTGGTTTTTTAAGGATAGACGTTTGAACGACATTGCATAACTTGATAAAATTATTCGAAATCTCCGTTGATTCGTTGAACCACACTGAAACTCAGTGGCAGTGTTTTCTTCAAAATGGAATTGCCAAACCACGTTCCAATTTTATCCAATAAACATCAAGGAAGTGCCTACCATAGAGCTGCGCTGTGATTGGTCATTCTCAAATTTGAGAATGAGCGCTTCACTTTTTACCCTTGAATGTTATTAGGCCCTCTTCGGACTGCCGCGCGGAGATGAGGGCTGTAATGGAATGAGGCTAAATCAACATATGCTCTTTGATGCCGCATAAATTTATGTCAAATAAAGCGTATCTTCAGCTTAGGCAAGTTTAAATCATTGTAGATGTAAAGTAACTATGTAACGAATCAAGGGTTACTACAACACGGCTGCAGTGTTTGCATCGCCTCATTACCCCTCGGCCCCTCGGGCTCGTGTTTTTCCAGATGCTTTCTCATGTCTCAACATCCCAAGTAGGCTAATTACCTATTTCTACCACAAATATTCATGTCAGCTACCCACAAGGTAGAAAACAGTCAGACTGAATGAACACTGAATGATTTTCTCGAATTAACCAACAGCTGTAGACTGCAAATAAAACCCAAATAAAACATGAATACAATCAGTTTGTGTCTGTATAAAACAGATCGATTTGGATAGGAAGCAATCTACATGAAGAAGATGGTAATGACCACATATACTGTATAGTGACTATAGTGTAGGCTGTTGAAAGCAAGGAAAGCTGAAATTTTCAATTCAGGAGAGTCTGAAAGCAGGCTAATAACTGTAAAGATAAATTTGAAAAAGAGGAGCAAGATTGATTCACATTGATGTTCACACTTATTTTGCATTTGTAGAATCTTGGAGAAACATGACTAAAACACGGAGGCGTTGTAACAGAGTGAAACCATCAAAAGATCCCCAATATATTTGTTAACAAATCGGATAGTGAAATATATATTTATCTGCTCAGCGCAATGCTGCACTTTGGAAAATCTTCTCAGTGTCCGTTAATTTAACTCCTCAAAGTATTTCATTCGTAAGAGTTTTCTTGTTTGGTGTAGTTATCGTTATTCAAGAAGCTAATATTAAAAATGCAACATGAAAGGCTATTCAACTAATGAAAATTAAAGAAATGTATCACCGGCAAGCCCATCTATTTACCCGAGTTGGGGTTGGGACACACACATTTTTGAATGCACTTGTGGACGCCTTTTTAGGGCCCATGAAATGGAAATTGTAATTTCGAGGCAGAAAGAAATTATGGATTTTCGTGTCTTGTAAATGAAATAAGGTGTATTTTTCGAATAAATTCTTCGACAGCTCAATCCTGTTATGGCGGGACCAAAATAAATATCCACGTATCACGTGGCTAGCAATTGACCAATAAAAGATAGAGTAGCACCTCAAAGAAGAGAGTCACAACTCTTGTAAATTGATGGCTATTATCATCAGCGTACACCTGTTAACTGATAAGATCAGGGTGTAACGAATAAGATAGAAATAGAAAAATTTACAGCTGGCTTATAGTATCTTATTATCCTAACACTCGTGTATCTACGTTATTATTTTCAGTTTACAATATATTGATGTCTAGCACAGTACATAGCATGGGCTTTACTATAAAAGATGGCATGCAACTTTCCTCAAAAGTTGTTTGAAAGAATCGCCGTGCTATGTCAATTTCCAACTCGATTTCCATGAAAAAGTCTAACTAAGAGTACTACTATCTGTATAAAGCTTTTTCTCTATACGTGCGTTAGCAACAAAACATGATAAATACTGGAGGTTATTTTAGACTCTTTATGGTACTTCAAATTAATCTAGATGTACCATACACTTTCATAGGTCTGACAGAAAACTTTAAACTTCGATTATTCCACCCGAGGAGTGTAGATCAAAAATCCTCGTATTTGTACCAAAGAATGAAGAAGACAAAGACCCAAACTCCCGCCAAAACTACATTCCACCGGTTAAAAATCATCCCAATTAGGTATTGCGCAATGGGAGTCAAAACTATAACGGATAGGTGTGCGATTACATTTAAAGCTTCTAAGCTCTGTATAGCTGATCACGTATACACACATTTCAATTGTAATTATAGCAATGACAAACGCGTGAAAACCATACACTTTCTGACATTTGGTCGTCTTTTTATCTCATTTACTATTTCTCTAACATATTGACACCCCAATTGTAAGACAGTCAAAGCAGCAACGAAAGTTGTGAAAAATGAATTTGTTGAAGGTCCATGATGGTCAATAGCTAACGACAAATTAAAGTAATAAATGTCGAACACAGTGAAGAAAAAATTGTTTATCTTTGCGCCTTTTCTGATGAACTTCAGAGGCTACATATTCTAATAGTGAGGCTCTGGTGGTCTAACTAACCCGGATTCGGTGATTACACTGCTCTTCTTGGCTCAAGTTGCATACCGGATAGCTTTTCATCCCACTTATGATGCAGGGTCATTTTGACTCTCGTATAAAGTGGGTGAAGTATACCGGTTAGCAATGGTGCAATGTAATCGCAAGGCCTAACCGGCACGAAAATGCCTCTGCTCGGATAGCTAACCGGTGCAATGTAATTTGAGCCTGATCAATGAATTTACTCCTGAACTATATGATTAGTTCTAATGAAATAATGATTTTGAAGTGCAAATAAATTTACACGAAGAAAATAAAAAGGTACATAGTGATGAAATGCGTTTGAAATTGTGATAGATTGTCTATCTAGCCACACCCATAACCATAACGTTATCAAGGGGCTCTGTTTAAATTGAATACTTAATTTACCAGCCGCCTTTGTATTGAGTTTGTTTTTAATACGGATGAAGTGATAATGCTCTTTTTCGTAAGTAGCATTGTCGATCGATCAATAACAAATGATTTTATATATTTTCATCAACCAAGTTTAAAATCTTTCTCCTAAATTTATTAAACAACGATGACGTCATTTTAGAATACTTGTACAGCTACAAAATGTCATTGCTGATCTGAAATGAGATACATATAAAATATCTCTACAATATATGCGAAAATTAACATCGATGTGATGCTTTAACAATGGGAAAGATACTTGACCCGTTCCACCATAGTGTTTGAAACTTTTATACTTGCAGCAGAAGTATTCAATTCGATGCTATATATGATGTCATATACGCTATCTATTTAGGCAACGTTTTCAGGAACAATCAGCACATATTCGTGATAGAAATAGCTGTAAACAATTTAAATCACTATACAGTAGCTCATCATCCCCAATTTTATAATCAATGTAGTGATAAAAAGCACCAGGCATATTTTTATTTAAGTCTGCATGCATAGTAAATTTACAAATCTTCAGAAAGCAAATTAAAGCCTTATTGTGATCCGTACGTATGCAAGTATATACTTTTTAAATTAATTCGTTGCACAGTTACTCCAACTAGTTCGAAGCTATCAACATATCTGTAAAACTAGCAGAAGAACAATTTTATCCAAGCATTGAAAAGGTACTTTATCAGAACTTTGATGAATTTTCTTGCCTTTTCTAAATTTTTATCCATCCTAAATAGGCAGTTGAAAATTTGAAAAAAATTTGCCACTCGGATTCCAAAACTTCCAATCTAGAATATAATCCACAATTTCAGAAATAATTAATCAATCTATTTGTGGACGTCGTTGCATTATCTCAGCCATAGTCCTTTTCCTCGTTTAAGGCTCAAGCATGAATGTGATAACGTTTTATAAATATGAAGATAGGTTCAAGAAAGTTTTATTCATTTTCTTATCCCTACCGGCATGACACCACATGTATTGGTATTTGTGAATGCATAATTTGTCATCATTGTGATAGGTACTTAGTGCACGGAACGACGCTTTTGGCTTTAATCTACAAGAGTAGTGATAAGAATAGAAATAGAAATATTTGTGGCACCATTTTAGTTTGGATAACTAATGCAACAAGTCATTTAATTAATCTTATGTAATGTTGTTCATATCATAGCAATTAACCTTACGTCATTTTATTCTGGAAAATTCTCGTATGATAATTATCATCGTACGACAGTTTTAATCTTAGTACATAATGTGAATAATTGAGATCAGATCCAATATGACTTTGAAATAAGAATGTTGTCATCAATGTGTTGTTAGCATTAAAAACCGTACCGTCTGTTATACAGTGCAACCCGCTTAAGTACAAGTCAAAATTGCAAGTGATTTTAATTGCACTTATCCGAATTTGCACTTATCCCAAAAGGTTTAAGAAGGGCTTGACCACAAAACTATAAATTGGGCTTCAAATTCAGTTTGCAGATAAGCAGGAATTTCACTTATCCGAATTGCACTTAAGCAGGTTACACTGTACGACAATATTCATTTCCATAAATGCATGATCCTTTTTCGGAAATTACTTCAAAGCGATGATGAAATCCTCAATACGTTTGTAAAAAATGATACTTGATTCGGATGGTACTTTTGACAATTACTAAAAGTTAAAACTGATTTGAGCATCAAAACTTTGATATTTAATCCATTCAGAAGATGATATCTCACAACTTAATAATAGATTATAAACTAAATACATCACCTGGGTATAAATAAAATACAGTGGAAAATATGCGAACAACAGCTTGCTACAGTGAAACCTGTGTATAACGGCCAGCTACGAGATCGAGTCATGGTTGACCACTTTAGAGAAACGGCCTTTATACACAGGTTGAATTGAGATATATAGGTAACCATTTTTAGTGACTAAAATTGACCATCACAGACAGGTGGCTGCTCTATAAGGTGACTTTTATACAAAGGTTTTACAGTATAACTTTCGTAAAGTTGACCATTGTTTAGAGGCTACTTTTGACTTCAATGATTTCTCAACCTGATCTTCCAGACATCTGTGTTTTTGTATAAATATTTAGTCTTATATACTCTTGAAATTTTGTACAGACTAAAATCAGTTAGGCGAGAGGCTATTGAAACTAATAGAGGTGTATTTCTCCTTCCAAGTGTACAGGATCTGGGTCATGACCCCTTACAAAATGTTCAGTAAATATAGTGTCGTTGGTAAGGAAACTTAGCGTATTTACTGGTTAAGAAATCTAAGTCAGGTTACAAAACAAATGATCTTTAGTTTGACATACTTGGTCAGGCAATAAAGGCCCCAAACCAATTTGGGGCAAGAGGATCCTTTCAGAATGCTTCTCTGATCAGGAATTATGGAATGAAACCAGTATGGAATGAAAACAGTGAAGTATACAATAAGTTGTACTTGCAGATTTGCTCTCACTATATTAGGATACGTATTCTCACAAAACTGTAAAGTGCATAAAAGTCTTTCCACGATGTTCAGTACGTTAATTGGCTTTCAGAAACATAGGAAGGAGAAACATGAGCTTTGTAAAAGAATTTAACTCACGGATGGGCACGTCGACCAATCTAAACATTGACATAAAGTACAACATAATTTTATTGTATGCATAGAATTGTGAACATCGCAATTTGAAACTTTTGTTTAATGATTTATTGATTAATTTCAAAACATTGTGACTTTTTACAAATTGATACATTAATTACCTGTATATATATTTGTGGGGCAATAATATTACAAATTTTATGTTTAAGACGACACCAATTGAATGATATGACCTCTTTTCGGAAGTATTTTGTGGTGTATGTTTAAAAAGTAAATCAAGCAAAAACTTCAAACAGGGGGAGCAGACAGAACTAAGCACACCTGGAAAACTATTCCAGACTATTTCAAACAAGAAGACGTAATTTACGAGCTGGCAAAGGAGTTTTTCTTAATAATCTTTTCATGCCTTTTAATAGGAGCTTATATACCATTGAATATCTTATGTGCTGTGTAATGTAACAGGTTATTCTTTTTCTGAAACAGAATTCGGTAGCTCTTTGGAATTTATTCTTAAAAGTTCTGTAACGTACGTTTTCCTCGGACGTCCCCATGAGGTGCCATATTTACAAATTTTCATGTTTTTCTACCGACAGCGCATGTTATAGGTTAGCCAATCAAAATGCAGAAAATCGAGTAAGATTTTAGTTCTAGCTAGAGAGCTAATACATGAGCTCAGAGCTATTGTTATTGAAACTAAAGTAATATGCATTAAGTTGCTGAAAACCATGCCAACTATATGTATAGCATATTTAAAAAACTCTCCCTCCTGACACTTAACTGAATAATAAGCACGTTCGGAGTTCGTTCTAAATCTTTCTTTGGTGACCAAATGTTAAACGACTTTCAAAGGATGTTCAGTTTTTTAAATGATATGTAATAGATCATTTGGTGTTAAATTCATACGATTTGGTAGTCTTGCATTAAGCTAAAAATAAATTAAAATCTTTCTAAAACTTCCCCTCCTAGTAAATTGGCGATCTCTATTTTCGGGCGTAAAAGATGCAAATTAACAAGGCGTGTACAATGCAGAATATTTATCTCTGAAAGATGAAAGCAGTGAATTAGATTGGATTTGAGATTGCTTTTTGTGTTGCTGTTGAAATCATATTTTGAGCAGCACGTCTCAACAAAGCATTAGTGCTTCGTATTGCCTTATGTTGAATCACAAACGAAAGCATTTTCGAAAAATTAAGGATTGCCGAAATTAGAATTCCCAAAGCAAAAAAAATAATTTCACACAACATAGGTGATCTTTAAGCGGATGTATTAGGATTACTATCTGTATTTGAAATCCTTTTTACGTTTGATAAACAAAATTGAGCAGCTGTTACCAGTGATGACGTTAAAAGATAATGCAATTGGCTGATTTGAATACCTTTCTTGGATATAGATGTTTGGCACAACTAAAATATCATGTAAAAAAGCTAATATATTCTAACAAAATATTAATCTCAGCACGAAAAATTTCTGTTTGGTTTTTGTTATGGAATATGATATCGCATTTTTTTGAGCATTCATAATACTGGTTTGTGTGTGCAATTTTGAAAACAATAAAAATTCTTTCAAACTTGAACTTCCTCTCTATTGATCTTCCCCACTTGTGTTTAGAACTTTACAGCGGCAAGATGGAGGAATCGGCCGTCTTAAAGCAAGGACAACTATACATTAAACGAGAACGTTCTTCATCTAAAGTGCTAACGAAGGTATGAAAAACGAATACAGACTTGGTTGATCTTTTAATTCTTTGCATATTATTGAATTGATGAACTGTCTTCTGTTTTCAGGGTCATCTATTCTCTACACATTTTTTTTGACCACGTTGTTTTGCGGGGGCTCGATAATTTACGTTTGTTTTCAATTCGCTCAAAAATGTTTAGTACTTGTGAATAGACCCTAATAATTTAATCTTATAAAAGCCTAGTAAATCTAAAGGGGATATGCCTAGCTATCACAATCCCTCTGTCTTGAAATCTATGTTTTGATTAATCCTTGCTCTTTTTCATTGACAAGGAAAGCTCATTGCGCTTCAAGCCTACAAAACTTGTTTATCAAATAAGCTCCAATGAAATATCAAGATGTTTACTGTGTTCTTTGTCAGGTGGATTTATTCTTTTATATAATTATAATGAACATCTGTTTATTTATTTGATTTGGTGTTACATATTCAATTTGTACACAGCATTTTAATGTTATTTTCACAACATGACCATGACCTTTTTGTTTGTCCACTTCGAGAGCACAACTGTTCATTTTTCAAAATCTAAAAGACTTGTTTTCACTTAATCGAAGCCTTTCGTGATTTATTTATTTGATCTATTTAGTTGTTTATTTAAAAGCAAAAACTTGATAGTTACAGCCCGTTGAAGTACAGTTCCCAGTCGTTGGGAGTTCGTTTTTTTTATTTAAAAGGTTGTTGTTAGAATTTGAAGGCAGGTGTGGATTACCTATTATGCTGTCTTCAAACAACGAAACAACGAAAACAGTCTGCCTATTACTCACAAAGCTATACACAAAATAAGCCGGTATTGAGTTCTGTGATGTACACAATACATCTTCTGTGAATTATTATACTGGTATTCCTTGCTTCAACACATTGAGCTCTTGTTGCTTTGCTTGAAAAACACTATGACACCATTTTGAGGAACTTCCTTTTACTTGAAAATTCATTTTTACTTGGAAATAATAGAGTCAAAATCACTAGAAACCGACCGTGCTTTCAGATTAAAGGGTACAATGGTTGTACTTTAAAACTGTACTAGATTCTGCAACTTCAGCTCAATACACTTTGTTGTGAACTTGTGTAGTGTATGTGTATGTTCAAACAATGAATTTATTCGCAGTTTTTCTTATTGTCTAGATTGGCCTTCAATATTAATATTGATTGTTTAATAGATTTGGGATATTGCTGAGTGGGAGTTTGTTTGTTGGGATTTGTTGTTCCTTTAATTTACACCTAAATATAATACATATCACTGTTATCAACAACTCATTTAGGAGATCTGTAGGGTTAGATTAACTCGGGTGTTTCTCAATATTGTACAATTGAATATCATCGTTATAGCTTATAAATAATTCATGTTATGGGAGGTTGTCCAATTGTATACAAAAAAGCAAATCAGAACTTGTAAAGAAATACAAAAATTTTTGAAGGGTATAGTTAAGCCTGCGCGCAGACAGACTTTTCCTTACAGACCATATTATGCACATTACCCAGCAAGATCTTGAATCATGGCTCCTATCTCTCACAAATTTCTACTGTTTTACGAAGATGGACTGGCTGCCTTGTTTTATTTGCATATTTAATCAGCCAATCCGTAGGTACAGTATGACTTGCATAAATTCCTGTATGTACTCACTTACGCGTAAAACTGGATACAAGGCGGTAGGGAGTGTTCAATCAGATGCAGACATCAACATCTTCACTGCGTCTGCTGCTCCCTTATGTCAACTTCTGGGCAAATTGAATTATCAGATATTTTGCAATGGGAATTTAATTTGAATTAT
>JANVCG010030395.1:0-10496 GCA_025505365.1 Haliclystus inabai | reverse complement strand
TTTTCATCGAGATGCTGTTGATACAAACGATACTTTCACAGCATAAACATGAAAATCTAGCGTCTAAGCATTGTGTCTATTATAAGTGGATGGAATAGTAATCAATTTTACATGGAAAGGAGAAAAGAAAGATATGATGAACTATTTTCTGTTACTGTTAAGAATTTTCACGTTTACTTCCAGACAGCTTTTTGGTTCAAAGCTTCTGTTACGGTTTAGCTAGAATGCATCTTATCTAATTTCTATATTAGGATCTATATTTGATTGATCTAGTCCAATATCGTTATATCTACAATACAGGGGTGAATGGAGGAATTTCCAGAGAAGGTTCGGAAAAGAGGTGTCAGGGCGTGGTCACGTATGGGCGATGCCCATTAGGGTTTGTAGAGAAATGCCCTCTGGCAAAATTTTCAAAAACCCTGACTTCAAATGAAACATTATAACTGCATATGTGGGATGAAATTAGCTAACAATAAACATGTTCTGATAAGGGTTACTATGATCAATAAAGAAGTACGGCAGCAAAATGAAAACAAATTGTACAGACACAGTGCATTGTCAAGAAGCTGTTAATGCTAAAAACAGTTCGAGTTTTGATATATCATATCTTTGATAGCTAAACACTTCTCAACAGCAGCAAATCGAATGAACAACTTTTCAATTACTACTATTTTTGAGGATTGTTACTTCTGAGTTGTAATGCACAACCTACACTTTAATTTTGCATGAACGTATAGGCCTAGCTCAATTGAAGCAGCTGAGTTACTTCTAGCGAGTTGCTACAGATAAGTTACGATGATTCAGAGCATAACTGTACAGATAATTGCCATTTACTTCTGATCTGTTAACAAAAACTAACAAAATTTTTACATGAAAGTTACACATCCGATGAAGTAATAGACCAACAAATAAAGGAGGTTCACGACAGTGGCCAAATTTTGAATTTATAATGAGCAGTTTCTTTTGTTTCACCAATATTAAACATGGCGGAATATGGTGGCATGATCAACAAGAAAACTTATTTTTGGTTTTAAACCAGCAAAAAAGAGCTTGAATGAAGACAAGTAAATACATATCCAGGTGCTATTGATGAGCATTTGTGTTGCAATATGTTTTTGTGCAAAAAATAGTGAGTTTCGCTTCACATGGCAAATGTGCAAGATTGTCAGAACCTAATGGCGTAAGAGCTTTGTGGTTGATAACTATTGCCATTGATAACTTGTACAGAATACTAGCAGTGACATTTATCTGTTATGAATTATGCTCAATTTGACTTACTATGATGTTTACCATCTTATTTTTCACTTGAATATCGTTTGTCTCTATTCAATTCATGCTGCACCTCGACAGTTTCCAAGACAAGGTGTGAAAATGACTATTCTTTCCTCGATTTTGAGAAAACTAATACGATGACCCCTACTTTTTATTTTGAGTTTAGATAGTATCAAGTCCTATTGATGTCTCCAAAAAAATTACGAAATTATGATAGTTTGGTATGACTGAATTATCACAAAACATGTCAGAAATTGCACAAAAAATGTATCCTGAAAAAATCACCTTGCGCACAAAACCACTTTCAAAATTCTAAAATACTATTAGTTGATGACTTTTCATGATGGTAGACTATCTTATTCAGAATTTTTGAACACATTGTGTTTTTGAATGTTAAGAAAAATCTACATAAACAAAAGGGATTAAATTGACCCCTGAAAGTGTAGGGGATTCTACTGCCCCTCAAACCCCAACCAATACGGTGACCCCCAATTTTATTTCATATTTCGAAAGTTCTATGCTCAAAAAATGTTTCCAACAAATATCAACAAATTCTTATAGAATTTAAATTTGGCATTAAGTGTAGGGAATCCCCTTAAGCTATCGAATGATTCAAATCTCGAAGTTCGTGTCAAAAAAATGAAATCAAAGCAAACAAACAAGGATAGATGAAAACATCAGAATACTAGATTCCATTGAAACACAAGTATATCATAGAATCTATTAATTAATGCTTTTCTTCAATCTTATCGATTTTGAAATAAAATATACCCCAATTGCATACTCACCGCATGCATTGTAAAGTATTTGATAATTCTGAATTATACTCCTCAGTAAAGGAGCTGATACTCTTTTCAAGGCAATCCATGATGCATTTGAAATGTAACATTAGTAACAGGGGTCTTAGGTCCGAACACTATGGAGCTCCATTGAACGCTATTTTGACATGCTGTATTGAATGTCAAAGGTGTTATTGAAATATTTGTTAACAGCAGAAATGGAAGGGTCTATAGTATATACCCCTTGTGTGGAGGTTGAAAGTTGCATTAAAAGCAGTAATCTCCTCCGAAATCAAATGATATGAGAATATATTATCTATACATTGTGTCGTCTTTTTTTATTCAATAGTCTTATAGGCAATAATAGACTCAGGGATATTGATCAACAAGCGTTCATAAGTCAGTCGCATTATCGCCATAAAATATGTCACTCAAATCTATTATATGTCTTCTTGCTGATTGTAGGTGACGGCGATGATAACATGGTTAGTCACAATGGAATGCAATTCTCTACACTAGACAACGACAATGATCTAAATGCACAAAAAAGCTGTGCAATCATGTGGAAGGCAGGCTGGTGGTTTAATGCTTGTTATATGTCATCTTTGAATGGACAATACAGTAGCCTTGATGATTCATCACTCTTCGGAATTCGATGGAAAAAGATATTGGCTAACAATTCAAGAGTCCCTATTATGTATGAAGAATGTATCATGAAGGTAAAATTCAGGGGTTACTGACACGGAAATTCAATACACAAGGTACATTTTGCAATGTAACTCAGAGATTGATGCTCGATGCCAAAGAAAAAGCGACTGGATGCATCCACTGATAGACACTTACCAGATTCATAATACGGATTGGTATAATGAAATACCAAAATTCATATATATTAACTGTCAGTTAAGCAGAATTAATATAAAAGGGGATTGCATTTTTCGCATTATTATTATATAACAATAATTAATGTGAAAAAGTAGATATTACACAATGCTCAAAAACAGGTAAACATTTTTCCATAGCTGCTGAATTGAATTATTAATATTATGACACTGATTCAGAGTACAAAACAAGTATATATAAATCTGTACTTGATGCTGTATTGAGTATCAGGAGAAAATAATCTAAAAATATAGTTCTTTTACATCAGATAAAATCTCTACCTGTAGATAAAGTGTGTCTAGAGATCGAAATCTTGAAAACCAGATGCTATTGCCTCCATCATTTATGTATTCGTGTACGTCTTTCTGCCCGATACCCTGTCAATTGTCTGCCTCATGCAAACCTGTTAGTTAACATTTTGTTTTCGGACATCAGCAATTTTTTTTAGCTTATTTTGTACTTTAATCTTCAAAGCATGAAACATGCTACTGATCTTGTCCCGAATTAATAATTCCAACAAAAATTGCCTTGGAGATATAATCTATATCTCCCTTCATCATGCTTTTACTTATTATGGATTGAGGTAATTTTCTGCGAGTATTTAATTTTTCTAAATCTCGATAAGAGCCACTTAGTACTAGATCTACAATTACATAAGTGAATTTGATATTCAATGTAGTTTGACCTGAGCAGGTCAGTGGTAGCATCCCAAGCCTGTAGCAGAGAGAAAACTCTTTGAATGAATACATTATGATGAAATGTCGGAAAGAAATCAATCATACAGGTGAACACAACTTTAAGTAGCTTAAAATCCACTAGAAAAGGCGAATATTAATGAAAGCTTGGTCTCATGTACAAAAACTCATGGAGAAGACTTTATATGTGGACTGAGTGAGGTATATATAGTATCTTGAGGGCCAAATCCATCTGCAAGATTATTTTTCAATTGGAATGAAGTGTTTATTTTCTCTAGTGTCACTTAAACATCGATAGGACAAGAATATTGTACTTTGCAATATTGCCAGAATCGAGCTCTGGGATGCAAAAACTTGACGATAACAAGGCAAGATATCAATTGGACCTCATGCGGACAAAAAATATGTACGGGCAGTAATTATTAGCTGATATTTTCGATAAAAGATTATTCTACTTATAACCAATCAAATAAATATAAATGTTTTGACTCTGTTGCAGATTTTGGCAGATTGAAGGATACTTTTATTACCATGGAATTCAAAATAATTTATTTACCAGTGATACCTTGTCTTTACTAACACATCAAAATGTGTTTTTAACGATAATAGAAAAAAATCGTATAACGTCTGAGAGTTCAAACGATTCTGCAATAGCATTGTAGCATTAGTATGTTATGTTACCAATGTGCGGATCAATTCTGGCTTTTTCAAATAAAGATTTCCAGCTCCATTCAGGATTGCTTATTAAACAACTAATGCCATCTGGTATAAAAACGTAATATATGTAGCTGCTTAATTGTGGCAAACTTATCAACACACACTGGAAACAATTGGTGGGCTCCTAATCGTTTTACTATGATTTTTGAATGACATAATAATCATAAGGTACTCATGAAAGCGCTCCACAATTTTCTTTGTGATAGGGACAGTTACTATATTCCTCTAACGTGTGTTTGGAGAGAAATCTGAAATGGTTCAAAACAGAACTAAGGCGAGAACCTAAGACAATAGATTCTATTCTATTGTGAAGATTACAACCGTTTATTTATATATGATGCATATCGATAGTTTTATACACACATTTTAGTTGAAGCTATAAGGTATTTTATAGGGTACGCATACAATGCTCTTGCTAAACTCACTTTATATGGAATCAATTACAAGTTATTGACATGGTTTACATCGTTTCTTTTGGGCCAACCCCTAGTGTATTATTGTTGGTGATCTACTATATTCTCCATTACACATATCCAGTGGTGTCACCAAGGTGTCAGTGCTTGTACGATTGTTGTATCTTTCGTTCATTAGTATTATTTATTACCACTCTGGTAGAGCATTGTTTGGTGCATCAATTTCTGACGATGCAATTCTCTCATTTGATTCAAAGATTGCCTGGATCCAATTGTCAATGAAAAATCTTGAATGTCTTCAAAATTCTTTTTGAAATCTAACATAGGAGCATAATTTGAGTTCCCTTGCAGACTATACTCTACAAGTATGTATTTTGAGACTTTGGTCTGCTTATACATTAGAGATTTGTGATTGATGTCCGTGAGTTTGTTGCCTCTTCCCGCATTCATTTAATGGCTCATGCACGGTCTGACGTGCTTCATCGCTATTTCCTTGCACGAGTGTGACTGGAAGGCACGACTGAAGCGAAATGAATATTCTAGCCTTCCGAGTGTCTTTCAACAGCAGGAGTGCAGGGAAATAGCGATATAGCACTTCAGACCATGCATGAACGCTTTTCTAAAATTAAAAAAACGTATATTCCATCGACTGCATTTACTTTTGGAATATGTAATTCATAATAATAATTCATAATCCATTGTTTTGATTTGGGGGGGGGGGGAAGTGAGAAATAAGCAATGGCTCTATCTTCCTGCATACACTTCATCAAATTTTCGACCAATCAAATGGCTGGGAATCGTTCGATTACTTGACATCTGAAGATGCCACGTGCCCTCCTTCAGTTTTCCTGCACGGTAAACGACCAATCAAATTGCAAGGAACTACTACGTCATTTTAGAATACTCTATGCATGCAAATAGACACATGAAAACTATGAGAAGAGTCCAAGAACAACGCTGCATTGAAAATATTTGCCTTTTTCATCAAGAGGTATGGTTATCAGCTGAAGAAACTACTTCTTTTCTCGTCCTTTATCTAGTTGCCACTGTGTATCGACGGTTGGAAACTTCACATTTTCATGTGTTACGTATTTTCCTTAACTCCCTTACAGTAATGTAATATTCATATTATAAAGGTGGGATCTCTAACAATTTCAAGGCAGTTGTTGTGGTAAAAGCGATTTCATTTGATTCATTCAGAATATGACTGTTTTTGGGTCGAATTCATCAAGAATTTACGAAATTTTCAATATTGACTTTATCAGTTTATCGTCACAATAACGAAAATGTATATGTATTCACTCTATAAGCTTTTTCCCAAAAATAACATTGTAATCAATCAGCAAATGTAATAACAAGTTATCGGATATAACCATTGATTTTTAAATACATCTGGATTTGGAAATTTTCTGCTTTGAGTTTTTTGGTTCAGCATCTAAATGACGAGAATGTGTATATAATACTGAACCTGCTTTTTCTCCCAATTTTTTTTTATCGAATAATTCTAAACTTGTAAGAAACTTCACCTACATTCTTACCAAAGCTGCATTACAATTTTAAATTATTGGCTTCACCCTTGAATTTATAAATACTTTTGATTTTGGAACATTTTAATATAAATGTTACACTAGATTAGAATAAATTGATATACGAATATTTGAGAACAAGATTGAATCGTAAATGATTACACAATTTCGACATTTTGACGCCGAGCCGAATACGTTAATATTAAAAATTTTCAAATTCAAAAATATTTCAAAAGTTGACGGGTATACCCAATAGCTTCAAATTATATGGAAGTTTTGGCAAGAATATCAGTAAAGTGTTCTGCTTTTCGTCAAATTTACAACAAACCAAAACGGTGAAATTGAATATCTCCAATTAAGATATAATTTAAAAATGACGGAAGTTACGCTATGCTTCGAAATGACTTGAGCTAACTACAAAGAATAAAAATCTTGTGCTGCACAAGTTTTAAATGAATTGATGAATGAATGTTGTAGAAATCGCGGATTCAGTTTATCGAATTTCCTTGTTTCTGGTATAAACATTGTCCCCCACTATTCAACTGGATCTTATGTTGCATTACAAACACCTTTGCGCTGACAAAGCACGATTGTATTGATGACCCTTTAGAAAGTTTAACAATCACCAATATAATTTTTTGGCCATTGAAAGTAATTCTTTTCCTTCGAGAAAGTGAATCATGAACAGGTATTTGTTCAACAGAGGAGGCAAATGTAAAATATAAAGAAAATGTTTAAAGCTGCGATTACCGGCTACTTCAAAAATGTAGATAGTAAAAACTACCATAGATACCAATAGGTGTCTTGTTCAAACTCATATTAAATTATACCGTGACATCAATTGATTGTGTTCGATTCATATTCTGAATCAAAGTAAATTGATCCTCGTTCATGTTCTCCTTTATTTACAATATAAACCTTAATATTCCATGCCTTTACATATTTCACACAAACATGTTGCCTTTGGTAAGTGAATATTTTCAATATTTTTCTTCAAACCTGATCTGTCCTTGTTAATAATATTGTTATTTCTTTTTCAGTATTGAGAAGATTCCAATTGTCTTTGAACAGTTCTCAGCAATGAATAAAAAGCTGCTGTATTACAAATGTCTGTGGATAGGAGCTGCTCGTAATATACCCGAGAGAATCTTACATGAACAAGTTTCGCCATTCAAATTGATAAAAATATCACTATAGCAGTTGATAGATAGTCTTTGCTTTCTTCAGTCAATCCAAATTGAATTGAAATCTCAAACATCTTCAGTTTTAACTTGTTTCAATTCTTGAGTAATAATTGACAGCGATACAAACACGAAATTTTACACCGTTTAGTCATCTTTACCAAGTGACATCTTCATGTATAATAAATGTAAAATTGAATATGAAATAAATTCAATTTTGAAATACAAAGATACATTTAGATTTACAGATACATAGATTATAGTCAAAGGGAAGCTACGAAAATAGACCTAGTCGATATAAACGTAGAAAATAGTGTTGGAATTAAGATAATATCTACATTATTTCATCACGCGAGGGTGAAAGACTTTATTCTATAGCCTGCGAGATTTATGAGTAATAAGCAGTGATTATGTTTTTGAGTCCATTTTTTTTGCCAAAAATAGAGTCAGCCAATCAGTGTCCTTATATCCCTTTTATCACGCGTGATTAAAACAATATAATCAATCAAAATGCTCATGCGATGACTTCTCGAGTCTGAATAAGGCGATAAAACCAAGCAAAATTCATCCCCTGTTTCGAATGAAAATCAAAATACCACAACAGCCCTATTCACACTCAAACGTTTAACGCGGCTCAACACTAACCTGGTTGGAACTCTAGTAGTGTGAACGCAACTAACCTGGGTTATATTTGCTAACCTAGGTTACGTTTTATCGCACCAACATAAGGTGGGTTCGACCTTGGCAAGCTCCACTGTGAACACAAACTGGGGTCGAATCTGGGTTAGTATTCGAGCACGATGAATCTTTGTTAAAATTGAACATGAGATATTATTCCCACTTCTGAAAACTTCCGTTCATACCAATGCATTGATTTCACTCAAGTGGGTTCGATCTCAATTTGCATGCAGAGTGCAAAATAAAAGCCCCTTTCACACTTAACAATTCTAACCTGGGATAATACTAACCTGGGACGAACCCTAGTAGTGTGAACGCAACTAACTCGGGGTAAATTTGCTAACCCAGGCTAGTTTTCAAGCATCATTGAATTTTTCTTCAAATTGTACTTGAAAATAAGATAGTATTTTCACTGCTTCTGAAAATTTCCCTTCATACGCATGCGTTGATATTACTGAAGTGTGTTCGTTCCTAATTTGCATGCACAATGCAAAATTAACATCACTTGGAAGAATTCAGTGTGAACACAATCAAACTAATTCGGGTTAGCAGAAGATGGGTCGAACCCGGGTCAAAAGTGTTTAGTGTGAGAAGGTCTCAACATCTTTTGGAAGAGATCAGTGTGAGCGTAATCAAAATAATTCGGGTTAGCAGAACGTTGGTCGAACCTGGGTTAAAGGTGTGTAGTGTGAAAAGGGCTAATGAAAAGGCTGTGACAAGTTTTGGTCTTCTTCGTCAAACTAACCTTGAAGCACATGCATTGGCCATTTAAGAAGTTTTAATAAGAAATAGAGTTATGGTATTTGATCTACACATTAAATTGGATAATTAATTGTCTTGTTCATGTACGAGATCAAGTCTGACTTTTAATTTTCAAAAGAATACTGCAGAAGTTGAAACACGATTCTGCTTTCCTCGTCAGTTTTGAGCCCTTTTCACACACTAACAATTTGAAAGCAAATTACTTGGGTTAAATTTGCTACCCTGGGCTAGTTTTGCACCCACCTACATGAAATTGCATCGACCCTAGTTCAAGTGGGTTCAACCCGGGTTAGCTCAAATGTGAACACAAACTAGGGTCGAAGCTGGGTTAGTTTTTACACACGAGGGAATTTTTCTAAAAGTGGTACGTGAACATTAGATATTATTTCCGAAGAATCTGGAAATTTCCGTCCATACGCATGCGTTGATCCTAATGAAGTGGATTCGATCTTAATTTGCATTCGGAATGCAAAATTAAAATCCTTTGGAAGAAGTCAGTGAGAACGCAATCAAACTAACCTGGGTTAGCAGAGAGTGAGTTGAACCTGGGTAAAAAGTGTGTAGTGTGAAAAGGGCTCCAAGCTGTTGAAATCTCATCGGCCATAATTTCAAAATAACAATTCATGGGAATCGCTGTATACACATTCTATTTACTTATTGTTTTGTATCTTAAAACACACTACCTCGTAGAGCCTTGCTTGTTCATTCTATGATACGTCACTACTCGTAAATAAGATCCGGGTTGAAATGTTGGTCTCATATGACGAAGGTTGCAAAAAAAAATTCGCAGTGAAAACTCATAGTTTTTCCTAATCAAACACTGTTTTTTTAATCTGTGCAGGTGTTCCCTTCGCCATTTTGACACAAACTTATAAAAAAACGTTGACAACATCACGTGAGCCTAATCTCGCTCTCGTGTTGCCTCATTTACATATTATTATCATTTAATCTTTCCACGGGTGACGCAATTCTCATGAAGCATTCTCTATATATCTCTCGTAAAACAGATGTTTGATTCAAAGGAAAGCCGTGAATGATTATAATTCCGAGTATTTGCAGCACATGTTTCTGTGTCAGAATGCATCTTAATATATGGTCAAACAATAATTATTTCTGTGATGATTAATGGTTTTCAAAAAATACAATGAACAAGTTTTCATTCAATAAAAATATATATTATTTAATTTTAAATCCATTTTTTGAAAATGAATTTTTGATTGTTATCAAGGTTTTTGAAGCACCTGTTTGACTGATGTCTTCAATCCTTGCCAACTTGAGACGGTGGACAGATTGCAAAAATGTTCATCCGTGCTATGGTGATAATGTGTCTTGTAGAATATGTAAGTAGTATTAATTACCTAACATATCACCAGTGTCATTCATCACGAAAGGGAATCAGAGGACATTTTTTCGAAGAAAAGCGCATCAATCTGACAGAAAATTCAACTTATCATCATGCGCCTCACATATATGGCTGTATTCACATCTGCAAGATTAACATTGGCTGTATTGCATTGAATTTTGCAAATAATTCTCAGCTAGAAGACAAAAACTGTCAATTATTTTCATGGTTGTTCGGAAACAGATCGAT
>JANVCG010030373.1:0-10498 GCA_025505365.1 Haliclystus inabai | reverse complement strand
AAGCTTTTGGCCGCCGTTTAGCAGACTCTACTGTTTCGCAGAGTTTCAATTTCAGGAGAGTCTGCGAGCAGGCTAGTTTGAAATCTGCCCAACAATTCATAAATTTTGCAACATGGCTGCTAGTCCATTTAGACTATTTAAGACGAATAATTATACTGAGCTGTTTCTCAGGGAACTTTGAAAGATCCTTCAGAACCCGCTTCACAATCATGCGTATTTTCACTTGTTGTCACAAACTTACAAAGAGTAGGCAATCATATCAAATCATTAATCTTTACATACAACTCGTATAGGAGAGCTTGGTACCATGAGTATTTGTGAATGATAAACGAAATAGATGATACAACTTGCATATAAATTTTGATAAACGGTATAGAATGATTAAACTTGAAATCATGTTTTTGAATGATCAGTTTACATAGGAAAATTACTATATATCATCGAGAAACTCAGACAACATCTAAAAAATTGAATAATTGTGTGAATAGCAAATTTAAGTGGTAGCAGTGGTGTAGCCTCAGAATATAGCATTGCTTGGAATAACTAATCATTTGCAAATTACGCTACTGATATGATTCTACTTTTCTACCATAGGACTCAATTCAGTACAAAGTTTCTTGATTGCGTTGGAAGTGTTTTCAGAGGGTGCCTTCGTTTTACTGTCAGCAACTTCAGAATGGAAAGAGCAATATCTGCTGGTAAAGCAGCTATAAACACACCTACACACAAATCGGTAAGGTTATACTGAAACTATTGAACTTATGTGCATCGAAATCGAAAGCACATTCAATAATATGCAATTTGATTAAAATCGAGTTTTATATTACCCCTTGACCACACGGCAAAGGGTACATTGCCAGCTATACTATAGGTATGTCTTGTGAAAATTGCTCTCCGATCGAGTAATGTATAAAGCTATCAAGAGCATTCTTGTTTATTCGACGGCAAAATCACATTTTTCTGTTCTAATTATAGATTACATAGCTTGTTGAAAGACCATACCATATATCACAAATCTCAATTCTCAGTACTTTTCCAGTTTGAGAACTTTGCTCTGTTGGAGAAAATGGTTTCGAGATTTGCTCTGCCTTCCATAACATGTTAAATATTTGGATGACACTACTGCTCAATCTCATGCTGATCTAAACTCTGCTCCGATCCCGGCTTTGTTCAATTGTTCTTGAAACAAAGGATAATACGAAGGCTAATAGTGAGAGAAAGTGAACTGGACCTATTAGCTTAGCCAGAATTCAATACGTTCTTAAAGGGCTAGATGCAGACTCAGGCTCAGAAGAAGTGAATCTATGCTTACTTTTATAGTTCATGATTTCTAGTCTCAAGCACAAGAGTAAAGAACTTCTACTTTCAGAAAGATATGACAATTAGAGCTACAGTAAAGTGTTCCTGCGTTTTTCAAGCCAAAGTTTCTCTGTTTGCAAGATAAAACTTCCATCACCTCTCTCCTTGGTTCGTTTTCACCACTACTTGAGCCGCAACCTACCTACATAATAGGACTGGAAATTTTATAGCAATGAGTAGATAATAGCATGGATGTTTTGACAACCTTGGATTGTTTTATCATGGTTTTCTAAGACAAAATTTTATAATTATGCTATTCATGACTTGAAGATGTTAGATATGACTTTTTTCTGTTTTACTGACAAGAAAAGAAAGTAATTACCTTTTCCTAAACCCATTAAAATGATTGGCTCTGATGTAAATCCATTTATGAAATCGTTCTGTCACGCATATTTTTTCGAGTCATGCCCTCAAGTTCAGACCAAAGCTACTAGTTATAGTCTAATAAAACCTATATAATTCAATGGTTTCAATGAATGATTGTCTTTCTTTTAGCTTTATTGCACAGATGGAACTATTGAGAGGTCATCTCCATCAACACGCGGCTTATACTGTAACAGTTTACAATTATCCAAATATACTAACTGTGTAAGAAAATTTCATAACATGTACGACAGAAATCGTGGTGACCCAGCTCTTTGCCAGTAAGTATTGATTTTCTAAGCTTATTCATTTAGATCATCCAAATTAAGACAGGATGCTTCTCATAATATTCTAATTATACGCATATCAATTCATTAGACCTAAATTTGAATGCATCAAGAAGCATTCTTCGCCATAGCCTGCGTGCAGACTAAAACGTTTCTTAAGGAATCTGTAAAATCTGCGAAGGGCTGCCACGAAACCTGTTCTGCTGACACTGCACTAGTTTTTTAAAAGCAGTGACAAAATGCGATTGGCTAATTTTGATCAAATGACCTTTCTCCATTTGTCATCCAATCATGTTGTCGGAAGAAAGTCATGTGATAAATCAAAACAGAACACGTTTTATTAGAATCCTTGTCGAACTCTCAAACAGGTTTTCACGAGTCAAAAGTATGCAACAGTTTTCATTATTCAAATCAATGTTTCAACGGCAGTCATTTTGGAATCAACAATATTTTTGGATTTTAATGCGTTTTTGTTTTAAAGGGGTTATTTTTGCATTATTCAACTACTATTTGGTCTCCGGTTTTTGCTTGTAGAATCTTGTATGTTGGCGCCCAAAATATAGCAAGACTGCTATTGAAATCCCTGTGATTCCTGGTCCTGTTAATGTTGGAATTTATAATGATTACAACAAAGACAAGCGAAACCATTTGCTAATTAATTTCAGTGAAACCGTAACAAGGGTTTGTTGTTTATAGTCTCATGGTGTGGATAACGTTCGCCTTTGCCTTCAAACACAAACATCAAGAGTTATAATTCAAAACTCAAATGACCAAACATTCTTTAAATTTAACACTATTATTAAAGTTATTGTATCTTCTTTGTCAAATTTCTGTTTCGTTGATGCCATAACAAAAACTAAAACAAATGACCAAATATTAATATTTTGCTCTCGCCAGTCGCAGTTTGCTTCAAATTTTGAGAGTTTTTATAACTTTAGCCATGCTTTAGCACAGCGACTTTGCCACGCACACGATCGAGACCGGAAATTGATGTTTTCACACTGCTGGTACAAGACTAGTGCCGTGTCAGCAGAACAGGTTTTCTGGCGGCGCTGCGCAGACTTTACAGATTCCTTAGGAAACGTTTTAGTCTGCACGCAGGCTATCTGTGCCATAGTCCAGCGAAAAAAGTTTCTTAACTTAACAGCTTCTGAATAGATGATGATGATGAGATGATGATGATGATGATTACATTAATTTTTGAAAAATTTGTTAATCAAAACATGGATGTTCATTCATAAGCCTTATGAGATTTTGAAGAATATGTGATTTCGGATAGAAGGGTGTCGCTCTGCATCACCTATTCATTTCTCGATTTGAAAACCGTGATCTATATTTCATGTAATTTTTTGTGAGTTGCGGGTACCTTTCTAAATGAATTTAATAAGACTTACTAAAAGCTCAATACGCATAATAAAGATGATGTCACATATAAATGGAAGTGCTTTTGAGTATTTACCTCCAATCATTTAAGTACCATTAAGTTTTTATCTCAATATTTAAGCAATTCTCTTTTTCTCTTTTTTGCAGGTCTTACAATGAATTAGTTAGATGTGATATAGGTAACCTACTTACCTATTGTCCCAAATCTACAGTGATCAACCAAGCCGTTGATATGCTCAAAATGCTCAAAACCAAAGACGCAAACCCTTTCTGTAGTTTCGCGCAGGGAGGGGCTGATGTTGATGGTATTTTAGCTGGTAATTGGAGACCTGGAGTCTATCCAACTATGGATACCAACACTGCTTATCCATTCACAACGCCAAGGGGAATTGTGTCAACTCAAACCATCAACACAGCTGCTAACGAGCCTACGACTAGTATCAGCGATAGATCTACAGTCGGATCTTCCTCAAGCATAAACTCGCATCAAATCAGTATTCTACTGGGAATGCTCTGTGTTACGCTTCTGAAAGTACTTGACTAAGCATATTTTTTATCTATTGTGAATGGTAAAAAAGCATAAATGATGGTTTATATGCAACAACTATGCTAACGAAAGAAAATTAATGATATCCAAAAACTAATTCACGCTGCAAATTTAGTGGAAAGATATTTCTATAATAATGATAAAATTGTCGCACTTGCTATAATAAAGCTTTTGATTTGTCAACATTAAGCTATGTCTTGATGGATAGACCTTTACTTCTCGATCCTACTTTAAATTTCCCTTACATGTATTTGTATATATGTACACCATTCTTTCATTCCATCACTATTTTAAGGAAGTGGTAATAAAAGCTTTATCTTCAGAAAGCTTGAATTTTTGTGAGTGTTTTAGTGCTGATCATTATACTGAGCAATATTTTTTAGCTTCTTTCAGTTCAAATTATACAATTTATGGTCAAATTCTATTTTGTTCAACAACATTCCACACACTACTGTTGGGAAAATTGTCGCATAGTCATGGCAAAAAAAAATTACGTTTCAATGGCGTGTGTTAGACAGGCGAGGAAACCAATTATAGGTTAAATTTCCTTCAAAAATAAATAGAATCCAGAAGAAAATTGTGATCAGTAAATTGTGAATTGGATTTAATCACTTAAATGAGAGATGCATCTCTGTCATATCAGAGTTTTAATGATTGTATTACAGTGTTGAGGATTTTATCAGTCCATTCACGTCAGATTGTGGGTAAATAATCGTTCAGCTTAACGGTCTTCATTGTTCTGAAATTTACAAATCTGAAAAGACTAAGCTGTACAATGCTTCCCGGCTTTTCTGAGATGAAACGTAAATTTTAGAATTTTGCAAGTGGTTTTGTGAGCAAGGTGATTTTTTCAGGACACATTTTTTATGCGATTTATGACATATTTTGTGATAATTCAGTCATACCAAACTATAATAATTTCCTAATTTTTTCTGGAGACATCAATAAGACTTGATACTATCTAAATTCAAAATAAACAGTAGGGGTCACCATTTTAGTTTTCTCAAAATCGAGGAAAGAATGGTAATTTTCACACCTTTTCTTGAAAACTGTCGAGGTTCAGCATGAAGTAAATAGAAATAAACGATATTCAAGTGAAAAATAAGATGGTAAACATCATAGTAAGTCAAATTGAGCATAATTCATAAGAGATAAAAGTCGCTGCTAGTATTCTGCACAAGTTATCAATGACAATAGTTATCTACCACAAAGCTCTTACGCCATTAGGTTCTGACAATCTTGCAAATTTTGCCGCGTGAAGCGCAAACTCCCTTTTTTGCACAAAAACATATTGCAACACAAATGTTCATCAATAGCACCTGGAAATGTATTTACTTGTCTTCATTCAAACTCTTTTTTGCAGCTTTAAAACCAAAATTTAAGTTTTCTTGTTTATCACGCCACCACATTCCGCCATGTTTAATATTGGTGAAACAAAAGAAACTGCTCATTATAAATTCAAAATGGGGAACACCCTCTATGTTGATCACCACTCAGCTCCAAATAGCCGAAATGCTTAGCAAAATTTCTTCACAAACGAAATTTAAATAAATAAATTGAATAAATGAATAAAGTTGCAAGAAGAAGCAACATACTAAGGATGACTCAACAATATGCTATTTTTCGATAAAAATACAGGTTTGGTTTTTGATATTATAAAGGCCTAAGCTAATTATTTGTATTTTAAAATGTAGCCTATGCGGCTCAACTCTTTCTACATTTTGAGTGTCAACAACAGAAATACCACTATACCAGTACAAATCCTTTTTCAAACAGTGAAATAATAAAAAAGCAAGCTTATCAGTGATTACCAAACATAAAAATAGATAAAAGTAACGATTGCCGGCAGTGTTCTGTAACCAGTGATCTTCATATCGTAGTTCACAAAGATCAGCCCTTAACACGGTGAAAAGCGAAGCGATCAAGTGCTTTAAAAGATTTACATAAAGCATTGAAACAGTCAAGATTACAAAAGCATACCGAGAAGGGTTTCGTCTACTTGTGTTCTTGAGCCATATGTGGGATCTGAAAGTAACTCTTCTCCTTCTAGGCATATTGAAACATCGAAAAATACTTTTCAAATACGCGAAGAAAAACACGCGCAAGTTGGCCATTTTGAAAATGGCATGGACTTTCTTCAAAACAAAAGAGAGAACAAAAGCAATGCAAATTATTTTCACATGACTTCCTGTAAAATTACACACTTTTTCGTTTTTTAATCGTAATTTGTGCACAGTTTACCGAATTTTAAGCTATAAAAAGTAGCGCTTACCACAAGTTAAGGCTTTCAGTTACCTCAGATAGGTATTAGAAGTAGCAAAAGTGCGCCGCAATGGTGGAGTTCGAGCTATAACATTCTATTGTGTGTTGGTCACACAGTCGTTTTGCGCTTTATTCCCGGCTTTATTATTGTAGATTTCAAATAAAATAATCTTGTTTTCCACTAAAAGTAAACCACGGCTGCAAATCAAGTTAGAGATCTGACGTAGGGTATGGATTTTGTAGTTTTCCAATATATGACCTCTTCTCCTACTTACAAAACCCTGCGTATGCAGAGTTATACGTTGCACTTTTTGAACACAATCGAAAATGTCCGTAAATCACTGTACTTAATAAACTGAAATCAAAGGGTCACCAAAACTAGACATAACCATGACTTGAAATCACAATATGGTATCGACAAATATGTATATTCAATTATCTAAAATATTTTACTCAAAAATCTCAACTCTATTTACAGAACGAGCGTCTATAAGTGACTTTGATCGACTTTCGCAGCTCATTTTTCTGGCATTTTCAATTTTTCCAACTAAAACCACTATAAAATGCATATCAAATATCAGAGCAACTTGAAATGATATTATTTTATTGATAAACATATATAATAAATGATAACTATTCATCCATAAGTATTTGGTCTATCAACAGGACGAGCAACTTTAGTAGCCTAGGTTAAATCTTCTAACTTTCATCAAAAGCCGATCAATTTACCGATTGTTAAACTTCTTTCCGATTAAAGTCTCTGTAAAATAAATCTTAGAGATTAGAATAATCTGCAATAACAATTTGTCAAATATGAATATACATACCAAATGATCAAAAATCTTTGATCCAAAAATATGACTAAGGGTATTTGTAGAACAAGTCACTTTAGTAACCTATAGGTAAAGTTATTCAACTTCTGTCAAAATCCGATTTTCCGACGTTTTTTATCTTTCAAGCTAAAGCACTTGTTAAATAAATACTAGAACTGAAAACCAACAAAAATACAAAATACCAAGACCATTCAAGTTACTAAATGTATCACTTTTCGTAGGCAAACAGTGAGTGACAGAGAGCAGGATAAATTTGAAGAGAAAGTGCATTCAACCTCTGAAGAAGAACAGAGAACAGAGGTGCTCGCGATCGCCTTTTGATGTTCGCCAGCCTTCCTAACCATTTATCTATCTCTATATGAACCATGGTAAAACCTAGATATCAAAACCAGATATCAAGATATCAATCCGATTGTAAAGTTATACGTCATATATTGTTTATATATCAGAGTGTGATCACAATTCGAGGCAAATTCACGTCTGAAGCTATATATATAAAGCTATTGAAAGATTTTTTCACAATTATCATCTTATCGATCAAGAGATTTTCTTTCTTTCTGTTTGTAATTAATCTTGCGAAATGAGATTTCAATACTATATCTGCTCATAGCTGCTCATTATATACATTACGTCATCGAGAATTACAAAGGTTATTGAATACCTAGTGGAAGCCATACCTATAAAATATTTTTTTGCGGAAAGGTACAAGTCTATGAAGGATTCAATTTGTAAAAGTTTTCCAACATCCTTTAATGAAAAACTTGTGATCACAGATTCTGACATTGATCATGGAAATGATTATTCACATATCGTTCGTTTGAGACTTAATCAGCTTATAAGCTTCTTTTCAGGCACAAAGACTCATATAGCGTATAGAAAATTGTTCTATAGTATACAAAATTCCAATTGCAATTGCAAATGTATGAATTGATACACATGACGGATCGCTGTAATGCAAAACTATGATTTTTAACATACCGATATAAATGCATAATGAGAGACACCCTGTTATATAGTGAAAAATTTTTTGCATTATAATGACCTCAAACTCAGTAATCCAATTACAGCTCAATATATAATTAGAGCCCTAGTGTGCTATTAATGCTTTATACAGTCATGGGTAAGTAGTTTAGGCTAACAAAGTTGGTGTTATCTACTATTGTTGAAAATAATCTAGCAGAGTACGTCTAGATATTAAAGATATAGCTGTAGAATAAAGCTATGTAAGAGCTGTATAATATGAAGAGCTAACATTTCTTCATTCAAGATGTTCATTTTTAATCTGTGTTGTAATGTCGATGTAATCATTTTGGCTTTTGGTTGCACATTCAAATAATGTTTTCAAGAGTCTAGAATGACAAGCAGCCTCCAAATTGTTTTTGTTGTGAACACGGCCGCTGTGATGACGCTCTGTTCCGAAAATCGCATTGTTAACAGTCGGAGAAACAGAGGAGACGACGTCACTTCATGGAATCGAGCTCAAAATATGGCCCCCACGTTCAAACATTTTTGCAAAATTTCTGCTGGTCATTTTGGACTCTTAAATTTTAACCTAGAAGTTATTGATTCAATTCCATCAAGGAGGCTTGCTACACGTAATATCAAGTTCAATTGCTCTATGAATTTGTTGATATTTGGTGGAAAAATTCTTTTAGCATGAAAGTTTCAAAATAAGAAAATAAATTTGGGGTTCACGATATTAGTTAAGACATGAGGGGCAGTCGAATCCTTAACATTTCCAGGGATCTTTTTAATCCATTTTGTTTGTAATACTTTTGCTCATCATTCAATAACACGATTAGTTCAAAAATTCAGAATAAGACCAGCATCATGAAAAGGCAATCACTAGAAGCACTTTGGATTTTTCTTGATGATTTCAACAGTTTCCGTGTGATTTTCAACAAGTTTAATTTGGGATAATTCAATTATATGGATTTGACACATTTTCTCTTTTCTATGGAGAGAAAAATGAGGTCTTGTACTGTGTACATTCAAAATATAAAAACCAGGGGTCGCCAGCTTTGTTTTATCAAAATTGAGGAAAGATTGGTTATTTTCGTACCTTTTCTCAAGCACTGTCAAAGTTCATAATCAATTATATAGTATTTTTATTATTCTAAAGTAAAATGAGATAGAAAATAACTGTTAGTACTCTGCACAGGTTGTGGATGACAATATGTCGCTTATCTGTTTTGAGAGTTTCAGGCATCATACAAGGTATCTTATTCAGCATTTTTGTATGTCTTTAATAGGTCAACCTCACTTTGTCTCGAGAGTAAGAGACATATCACCTTGCCATTTCATCTCACTTCGTTCATTTATTTTTCTTTAATGTGAGTCTAACTTCTCTTGATAAGATATCGCTGACAGTTGACCCCGTAAACCGTATCTTCTGATAATGGATTCATTGAAAGTGAACAATGAGAATTACAAAAATCTGCACATTTTTTCACCTGCTCCTTGATTGAAGTGCTCCTGACACCAAGAGGTTTTTGCAGATTGGCGTAGCTGAGGTAAAGTAGGAAGAATGATGGAAATTATTTTTCAATTTGGACGCGTATTAGTGGAGATATTTCACTTACAAAGTAGGGCCCAAGGAAGCTTTCTAAATACGAAAAGCTAGCTAATAACTAGCAAGAAACCTAATACCTATTAGCAGCGGGAGTCAACTCGCAAAATAGTGCGAGTACTTATTTCTATCTTGATAGTTTATTTCCATCATGATCCGCGTAGATCTGAAGCCGTTTTAAACTGTTTTGCGTTCAAATTCCTCCCATTTTGACAGGTGATTGTAAGCCGTTTCAACGCCTTTTTGAGAGCAAAATGCAATTTTTCCAAATAAAAGTCCCTGTATCTCATGTATTTCTGTACTTAAGTGGAAGCCACCAGCCTCCCTGTATTTGCCTGTCACGATTATTGACAAATAAACATACATACATATATACGAACATACATATACATACATAAATAATGATGAGAGATTTTGAAATGTTATCCGGCTGGGGAAAGAAAATGATATACGAGTTCTTCTTACTTTCATTCACAAAGATTGTGATAAATAATACGAGGACTGATTTGAAATACATCGTTCATTCGTGATCCTAATGCTGATACTTTTTAACTATCCAATATTAAGTTGCCTCGAAACTATTGTAACTACTAAAACACATGCTCTGTTGCTTTGTTTACTTTTGGATGGAGCTGACTCAATAAAATCCAAACAATACAACAACGTTATGGTTTTGGTTGAGAAAAATAAGAATTTTATCTAACTAGGGGGAGAGAGGCGATGCTCCATATCTACGTGGTCGTATCGGTTTCGCATATTACCTTCAGAATTTGCATAAATATTTTTGAAATTTATAGATCTAATTGACAATTATCTATTACACAGCAAAATTTCACATTCTTGTTTCAACAATATATTAACCTGATGCAAGGAAGTAGATTTTTGTTTCAAGAAT
>JANVCG010030351.1:0-10508 GCA_025505365.1 Haliclystus inabai | reverse complement strand
AAAACCAGAAGGAAATTTCATAATCTATTAGATCTAGGTTTAAAATTTAATTAATACTCTTTTGCTCAGGACTAGTGTCCATTAGCAATGGTATTGAAATTTGCGCCCTTCCTGTAAAATCCAACTTCTCATACCAAATTCAAAATTTTTCTCAATATTGTGAGAAAGTTTTTTGCTTATTGCCTTGATTAGTGTAAATAAGCCGTCATATTAATTTGAATATAATCATTGAGTCTTCAGTTTTCTTGTACACAATTGGTGAAATTTTAAAAAAAGTTTAAAGCGTGAACTATACAGATAACTAAAACACTAAATTAATTTGACTCCGAAATCTTCGAAATTGAAATTAAACACAAGTACTCCTAAAATACGTTTCATGCCTCAGCTATCCTTATCTTTGTTATGAAAAGCCTCGGTAAAACGAAACTCGAACTAAATTTGCAATTTTCTGTTGCTAGTTCAAACCCACTGGTTTCAATCCAATTTTCACGGCCAAAAACGATGTTTACATTCCATGCCATCTCTTATATTATACTGAATCTCAAAGATTTTGATTTTTAGTCATTCCATATACTTCAGATTTTTTAACAATAGTAGTTGTAATTTTATTATGTATTTTGACGTGTTGTGTTTCAGTATGAACGTGAGGCAAAAGTATCAAAAGCTGAAAAAGAATTATCAAAAAATGAAGAAAAATCTAAACGATTTGCTGAGATTGTTGAACATGAAAGAGAAGAACGATTTTTAAAGTTGAACGAATGGAGAGTAAGTAGTTAATCTATATTAATATACATTTAGAAATATCAACACTATGTAGTTTAGTATTAGTTTCTTAATATTGGATATAATGACAGATAAAGGATTGTGAAGAGCAGGGAAGATGTTTGCCTAGCAAGGTCGGGGCAAGGCTATATAAATTTGCTACATCTTCATCAATTCATTTGAATCTGTAATCTTTTATGAATATTAATTTGAATTCATACGAATTTGGAAATAACTTTTTATGTAAAATATGTTTTTCATCTGATTAAGGAAAAATTTGATATGATAACCATATAGCTTCAACTTTAACCTTTGAATAAAGACCACCTCCTACATGTGGTCACTGTTGACGGAGATCTAACCTATAGTTAAAACGGCTCTTTTAGTTTGATTAAGAAATTCATGTTCACAAAAAGTTTGTAGACTTGATAAAGATTACTAAATAAACAATCAATTTATAGAAGCTGGTTTATTGTTGTATTAATACTGTGTTTTGTGTGTTTTATGCAGAAGGAAAAAGAAAATCGACAGAAACTGGAATCGGAAAAAGCTGAACAATTACGTTTGAATAGATTAAAAAATGATGAAATTGCTTTGGAAAAGAAAAGGGTTGGTGTTTACTGTTTTTTTTAGAGTATATCAAACTATCGTTCTCAATTTTGAGCAACAATTTCCCCGACAATTTCCCAAGCAATGATACTTAGAAAAGAAAACAGGATCGAAATTTTGTATGAGAGGAAAATCATGGTGCTAAACATTCCGAAAGCTTTCTTGGCAGCTGCAGAATACATTAGCGTTAGTTTCAAAATATTATACATTTCTTAAAAATAATGTAATCTCTCATTAAATAAATTGTAAATAAATACAATGCAGTAGTAAATACAAATAAAATCCATGTTATAGTTCAAATTTCGCTCTCTTAAAACAATTTGTTTCTTTATTTCCGCATTTTATGACAAGATGGCCAATTGGCCACCCTCTTTGAAATTGAATAAATCTATTTGCTTAATTTGCCTTAATTCTTTGTTTAATTTTATGATTCAGGCTGAAGCTAAATCAAAAGTAGCTGAGTACACAGCGAAGAAAAAGCAAGAAAAAGAAATACAACAATTTTTGGAAGAAAATAAAAGATTACGAGAATTAGAAGACGTGAAAATATCTGAAGAGGATAAGAAACGAATCCAAGAAAGAGTATGATCTGTATCTCATCTATGTAACTAGATACACTTTTTTTATAAGAAACAAAGCAACGGCTGTACTTATAGAAATTTCTTTATTTCACTGGATTTGGAACCAAGCAAAGGCTGTACTTATAAAAGTTTCTTGATTTTATAGAGTTTATAAGTACTAGAAGTTTCTTAAAACTTTCTTAAACGTCGATTAGTTTTAGTACGTGTTAAACAATTTATCAGAAAAAGAAAACTTTATTAAACTACAGTAAAACTCTATTAAATTATTTCATTTCGGTCCGTTGAGTGTGCTGTATAGGTTTTAAACAGTACTAGTGGGCTTAACTTCGAAAATAAAAAAGTTTTCAATTTTAGAATATTTTAAAAGAAGTATAATTTTGTACTTTGGTTCAAAATTATGTTCAATTATGTTCAGCCTTACTACTATATTTTGTTTTGCTGTAAGGTTCACTGCGGACATGATACAATCTGGAACATTCACAAAGCACCGCTCTCTATAAATCTTTTAAGAACACCAACCTGTAATTTGTGTTAATATACAGATCAATGGATTTGGTATTTGATTCTTCAGGTACGCAGGATTTTGTATAAACTTACTTATCAATTCTAGGATGCTATGTTTTTAAAACGGAAGCAAGAATTAGCGGATGCAAAACGGGTCGAATTGGAAGAAAAAGAAAAGCGATTGCATAAATTAAGGAGTCAGGTAAATTAAAACTCTTCTCAAAAGAATTTGAAAATTGGACAATTTTTAAAAGTTAAAGCAATTCTTATAGCGTCCTTGACTCATATTTGGCTCAAAATACTACTGTTACGAGAGTAATTAGTCCAATGTGTACTCTCCTAATTCTAACTGTAGGCTAGATGTCAGTGTTACATACGCTAAATAGTCGCGTGATAATTCAATTATCCACTGAAATCTGTGTATAAAGACCATTTATGTGTTTGAGGAAACATGGCCTTTATACACAGGTTAAGTGGGTTACCTATTCCAAAACATTCTCTGCTCAGTTTAACCAAGGCCTAATTGACTGTGCTGTAAAAGAGTTACAATTTATGCTTTAAATTTTGAAATACTTCACCGTCCAATCCAACCCAATCAAGTGTAATGACTCATAAAAGACAGGATCACGCATGGCAAGCTCATTTCATAATCATTCCTGTTTAGTTGATGATATATAACATGACTTTGCTTTATATGGTATTTGCCAGATATTGTTTTTCCTCTAAGAAATGAATAAAAAAGAGGGATTTCGTCTTAGCATAGGCTACTTTTCCATATCAAGTAGTTGCATCTTGTCAGTACATAGTTCCTGTTCGCTGATTTTGTGAGATTGCAGATCACTTGCTATGTCTGTGTATAGGTTGATGTGCAAGTCAAGCGAGATCCTTCGAGACTACTGCAACCAACAACCGTATGGAAGAACAGAAAACAAAGCATGGAAGACAAAACTACAAGTGGAAGAGAACTACACATGCCCAGAAGGTCAGGCGAGAGTCATCTATTTACAATTTAGACTTGAGTCACTCCTTCATGTTCCGCACTATACGGTAACCCTTCATTGGTCGATTGTAAGTCATGTGATTCATTCTCTATTTCATTAACAGAACAGCATTCACAAATTCATTCGAAAATATGAGTGTGCCTGATACACTTTTTTTTATAAGAAACCAAGCAAAGGCTGCAGTTATAAAAGTTTTTTGATTTGCATAGAAGTTTCTTAAAATTTTCTTTATCGTCAATTTTTGATTTGATTTGATATTATCAAATTATCAAATCAGATAGTAATTTTGAGTTTGGGTCAGTCTACTCCCATTTGATCATTTTCCTAATGGATTTGAATGCTGACTTAATTTTTGATAGATTTTTGCAATAGTACAATATGAATCCTCCTAACCAATCGGATTGTACGAATTCAATCTAGATTTATACGAACTATCGTTTTTACTTTTTAGGGCGGTACCAAGTTGGCGACAGAACATTTCGTAACTCATAAATTCAAAATGTATATACTTCAAGTAGGTACATTAATATTACGACAGATTATCGAGGGGAATGCTTTTGTCTTGATAACAATGTATCGAATGGAAAGAAAGGAGGCGGACTAAATATTCTCTTGTAGTGTACTGAAATCTAATAAAGCATAACATAACAGTCAGTAGTAAATACGATTAATCCCTGTCTAAAGTCCAATGTAGTTTTTTTTGTTACTATTCGCCACAACCGTCGTGCGTCAATGCTCAACTGAACCCAACAACGTAACCGTGACGGTAGCTGATCGTTTGATATTTGGGAGTGTTATTGCCGAAGACAAAGGCGGACGTTTCAGAAAGATAGCAGAGATGTTTGATAGCTGTGGTTTATCAGTTGTGCAAAACTCTTACTTTGCTTATCCAAAAGATAGTTTGTGTTCGAAAATGCTCGGAAGCATGCTGTAAAAGATGTCGTTGAATGTATGAAGCTGTATCAACCCTCCACATTCCCTGAAATTACGTCTGTGAAAGTAATGGTAACCGCCCATATTGATATGACGTCAAAGAAAGAAAATACGATTGTCATCCACATCTGTGACTTATACCCATTATCTGCTGTAAGCTGGCTAATACAGGTTATCTGTAAAATAGCGATACGTCTCTTGCGAACAAAGCTGATGTGGAAACGTAGCATGGTTCGTATCTCCCAGATAAAGAACATGGTTGGTATTGATCGCATTATATGGAATGGATAGAAAAATTGCGCAAATGCAAGAAGATGAATCTGCTGTAACTATAACTTGGATAACTCGCACGAATTCACATTCATAAATCAGAATTTTCTACATAATATGAGATGATCCTCTGTGCCACCTGCGACAGTTTGCAAATGTTGATACAAATGATTCGAAATGAATGACGTATGGATGGGGGGTGCGCGAAGGAGAGATATCGAGGTCAAATACCGGTTAACCGACTGTGATTGTTCATCGCGAAACTACACAATAAAGGACTATAGTCTTCTTAGAATAAACATCAATTTAATAATATATATAAACATGAAAATGGTTGAGAAAAGTATCACATACAGCAAGTCGACACGACATTTTGTTACAAGTCATGTACGGTATTGATACAATGTTTCAACTTTAAAACTGTTGACATTATTTTATCTAGGTGTCTGTTTGTTCATAGATCATGTTAGATGGCATGAAATTACAATACACACCTAAATATAGTTTTAAATTATTTCTAATATCTCGAACAGTAATATATATTTATTTTAATCAATACAAATGACACTCTCTGAATTCTGCCAACGTAAAATGCCTATCAATTCCAGCACAAACGATATCGCTTCTAGTCGATTCGGATCGTTCAAACGTTGGTACATCTGATGGAGCTGTATCAGATCGTGGATGTAGCGGCAGATGCGACACCGACACCTATAACGAAACGAATTAAACGTAAAAAATAAAGCTACATTGTACATCAATCAGTCAATTCGGCGGCAAAAGGCTAAAGAGCATGTGCTGTGTTTTATAGGCCAATGATTTCAAATTCGTTTTAGAGCCTCTACGTATCTACTGCCCATATAAAACTGTTTTCAATTAAATGTCAAAAGTTCAGAAAGTTTGTACAACTACGAAACATTATCAGTTTGATGTCATTTGCTATTGCAACAGAATAAAACGGCGAGGTCTGAACATCGTAAGTTGCAGAATTAACACATTTTCCAGTTTGACCCATAACCAAAACAGGTTGAAGAAAACATATTTAATTAATTTGCTTCAAGAACACATACTTACTTGCATATGCTTGTTCATTTTTGCTAGATGATTCCGTCTCTCTCGTGCAGATTTTGTTTGCTGATAATAAACTTTGTTTTGGTCTTCTCACATCGTCAAAAGCGGCACTCGATTTAAGAGCACAAAGAACAGCATGATAACATGTAAACAATAGTGAAAGTGTTACCGCACGTGATAAATGACGATATCAAATGAAGAATAACCAATCAGAATCCTCATTGCAGCAATCCTTTTGTTTACGAGCCTTCATTGAATCACGTGAATAGGTCGATTGTCTCCATGATGGACTGGCAATAGTCAACTATTCTGGAACAAGACAATAAGTCAATCGAAATGCGAACATGTCTGGCTGAACTGGCAAAAGCATGGTAGATGAACACGTTTTGTCACAATAAGAAGATAACAATCGCCACAACAAAGGATCAATCTTGGCAACGATGACTCCATTGTCAGTTAACGAGAACTCTGCACCAACGGTTTGACGTCCGCAATCTCGTGGTCCCTTCGAAGGAGTACTTCAATTCATGTTTAATGCTTATCGCAACATTTTTGACAAAAATCCCTGTTTTACGAGCCTTATCGAGTACGGAAACTGAATTTTGTGTTTTTCAAGCTATGACATGGTTTGAGAGTTTGCAAAGACTGTATTGTGACCCTCGCTCAAGTTAAAATGGATACAACTTTTACAGTATTATTTATTCACCTGTTACGTACCGTGTGGAGCTGAAACTTTTATTGATTTTCAAGGGTGTTTTCTCTAATAACGAAGTAGCCCGTTGTTGTAGCTGCTGCATGCGAGGCTGGTCACATGAAACGCCAGTGAGAGACTGACCGCGGCTCAAATTTTGCAGAGGGATTTTTTAGAATATTTTGAAGAAGGACGTCATGGGTATAGTCTTTTTACCTACGTAAAACCTTTCCACCACACTTGCTATCAATGATTTCTGTCAAGTTTTCTATTCATTTGACTGTTTTTCTAAGAGTAAATACAATTCTTAATGCTTTTTGATATCAGTGTATTAATTACTCAAGGTAACATGTATCTTGTTTTGAATTGGACAGGTCTATTTTGACTTGATAAATCATCACACTGCTGGGAATTCCCACTCAACTGCTCCGTCGCAAGTGCCGCCACGCTCCTTTTGCGTCGAAGGTTAACTGGTAACGGTTAAGGCGACGCCTAGAAGTCAACCTTGGTAACAAAGATACAGGCACACATCTGCATCAACTATTAGACATAGTAAACATCTATTTAAAATCAACAGCACGTCCAAATGAAAGGTCCTTTTTCTTGTTCTCTGTCTTAAAAATAAATTTTGCTGGTTTCTGGTGTTATCGATTCAAAATCGTTGAAGCTCTGCGGTTGGTCCTTTTCTAAAATCGAAAGTATTATTAACTATCCTGATAAATACGTTTGAAAAATGCAAAATGCCATCCACTTATAAAAGAACAATCGAATGATTGAATAATTGAAAGGTATAGTTATATTTTGTTAATTGTGAGTATACAAATAGATCTTGGCGATAAAATTCATAATTGTTCGGTTTATTTTCAATGAAATTTATCATTCAAATAAAGAACTGGTATTTGTCATACCTACATTCCTTTTTTAATTTTAAAACATTTCGGGAGCTCAAATGATGCGTTTCCTATTTTACAAATATATTGTCTATATATAGTGTTTTAAAATACCCTCTGAAACATTACTGTGTATAAATCAAATGTCAAGCATATTAATGAAATATATATGATTAGATGGCGGAATTTTGCAGTGATATTCACAGCTCATATTTGTTCATCTTTATATTTATTTCATATTCTAATTTTATTTACTTGCTTAATTCATTTATTGCCTAATAATTTTGTTCTTGCGTTTTAAGAATTACAAAAGTACGTATAGATAATAAGTTTGTCTATTCGATCAGCTGCTCCTTGATAGGGTCGTAACTAAAGATTACAGAGCTAATTTATGTAAATAAAGATTTTCTTTCTGAAGATAGTGTACTTATTATTTTCGTTTCAGATTCGTGAGTACACCTATCAAACATCACCAATGAAATTGAAGAGCTTGATTAATGTTTTGGTATTTATCAACTTAATACATGTACGCTTTTCTGCGGCCGTTAGTAAAACTTGTCGTTTTGAAAACGAAATATACAAAGAAGGAGAAGCAGGAGTGACAAATAAATATGGATATATTTTGTGTAAAAATGGTTCATTCATATTTGAAGTCAATATTTCTGCTTTGAAATTAGACCGTGAAACCATTTTGAGTTCTATGCATGAAGATTGGCGAGATGCTGTGAAAGATGTTGTTTACTGAAAAAGGAAGTTATGATGAATTTGAAGTGATAGATTTATTCAAGTATCATCATTTATCACCATATTTTTACAAAGAATAATATCAAGTCACCAAAGAAACTTAAAATACCATCAAAATATGATGATTTTGAACCTCATGATTATGTAGGAGTAGCGTTATAATTAGGATGTGGATAGGGAAATATCGCAGTTTCATTGAATATATGATTTTTCTCAAAATGTTTGAGCTATAGCCATACAATTTACTATGGATTCTGCATCCGTCTTGCTAAATTTAGCTCCAGTAGTTTATGTATAATTTTTATATAAACATCCCCGTTCCCGTACATGAAGCCGTCGAATTGCGTTACACAAACGAAAATAACTTCCTAGTTTCATTCGACGATGTTCGAGTAATACTGTGATAATAATATGTATCATAAATTCGTTTAGTTTTCTTTGCTACTGTCATGCTACTGTCGAGTTTTTCTGTCCATCAAATACAGTGCTACCAACCTATATTTATCTTGTTTCATCACGTACAGTAAAATGCTTAGGCCTTACGGAAGCGTATAATTACCTCTTACTTATTAGATTGAAACGTTCTTCTGCATAGATTATGTAATACACGATCCTATTAATTTATAAAATTGATTTGGATGCCTAGATCAAATGAAGTTTTTTTCACTAGAATTTCAATGTTTGACTATTTAAGGAAACGATCAAGTTTTTTTTCGAACAAAATATCAATACCACAAGGTTTGAACAACGTTTCGGCATATTTACTTGTGCCATCATCAGGTGATATATTTTTTATTAATTCAATCAATATTTAAAGTAAAAATGAAATCCCATGTGGGTAGAATGTGCAAATTTAGTGTCAGATCTTAGATGAAATCTCTTTCAGGAAATATACATAGAATGCAATGTTAAAATTATAAAGGTAACTAGGCTATATAGGTGGTATAAAAAACTGAGCTATGCTAAAATAAGAAAACGACATCAAGGTATTAATTTACAAATAAACAACTAAAAATGAAACTATCAAAAACTGTTAAAAAACTCTAGCGCGAATTGAGTCACCCTGGACATTTAGTGTTGGTTTCAATTCTCGTATGGCCAGCATTTCATGTACAAGACAGTCTATATTTCCTGAAAGAGATTTCTTCTAAGATACTGACACTAAATTTGTACATTCTACCCACATGGGATTTCATTTTTACTATAAATATTGATTGAATTAATAAAAAATATATCACCTGATGATGGCACAAGTAAATGTGCCGAAACGTTGCTCAAACCTTGTGGTATTGATATTTTGTTCGAAACTAATTAATAAGAGGATTCTTATAGATCAAGTTTTTATAAGGTTTATGTATGTAGTCTTGATTGCATGCGTGAAATATAAATAGAGTTTAAAATTGAGCAACAGAAGCATTGTGATATGCCACCTCTACAGGGAATAGTGGATTTCAGTATAACGTTATTGATTACATAAATTAGGCAACAGGGGATTATGCAAATATCTGGTAATTATTCCTCTGGGTATTAATCAATTTCAGTTCTTCAAATACTTTGTTTATTGATTAGGAAATTCAAGAGCTATTGTGTATAAATTCCTTGTGCAGAGTCATTAGGGATTAAGATGTGTTTTTTCAGCTAGGAAATTCTATTTCAATTGATGTTTCCCTGTGTATTAGTCAGTTTCAGACTTGAAAGTCGAAATATTCTGGTTATTGATTATGAAATTAACTGAAGAGGCGTTGCGTATGAATCCCTCGAGAATAGTTAGTCCCTTGGGATTACGATATGCTTCTGAGCTTGGGTTAAGGAGCTTCCAACATCAGCCTATATCCCTTCTGTCATTTTGTGTTTTATAAAGTGGGAGATTTTCCAACATCGATACTTTAAATACAAGCCTAAATCACTCCACTTTTAACTAATGATGCATTATCAATTTCTCAGAGCACTTTTGCCGTCAATCAGAAATTAAACGTTTCCTCAGGATTGGCCAGTGTTTCTGTATATCCATAGAAAAAAATTAAAGTAAATAACTAAGAAGTTGGCATTCTAGGCATTTTAATCTCAGCATCAAATAAATGTTATTCTAATACAATATCCGCCATACATCTGGTTAATAATTTACCTACATTATAAATCTTACAAAACCAATGTAAATGATAATTCCTTTTAACAGTCAATCTTACACTGGAAAGATTGAATACATGTAAATACGATGATTAATTTTGTTTATTTTGCACATTCAAATTGAGAAAGACGCCATTTCTGAGATTTGAATTTTACTTGTGATGGCGGAGGAAGATCTAAAACAAGAAAAAGAGTAACTTGATAAATATTAGAAACAAAACAACAAACATTGAAAACCTTGAAAATGATCCATTTTTGACAAAAAAGCCTGATGTATAGCCCATACTTTTGAAAATGGTCAAAATTTTAATTCCTGATATTTTAG
>JANVCG010030340.1:0-10509 GCA_025505365.1 Haliclystus inabai | reverse complement strand
TTAACGGAAAAGGTGTTACAATTGAAAAGTTTAAACTTTAAAGGCTTCGTGCTCTGAATTTATGAACATCACAATTAAGAAAAGTAGTTTAAAAGATTCCTATTAACACGGACATTATCGGTTTGATAGACAATGCTAGCGTCTTCAAAACTAATAACACTATGGTTGTAATCTCAACAAATTTTCATCTTGATTGATGATTTTTCTCTACAGTGCATCGAGGATTGAGGCTCAGTTATGTCGTCATCTGTTGACTACCAACAGTCTGACACCCATAAATATTAGGGCTACTTCATCAAAGATTATGAAATGAATCTGAGGTGTTATTGCATGCTATTAGTTGCAGTAAGTGCCAGGCTATGCCTCGACAGCATTGGTATCCGTCGACACTACGAAAATTTTGCATTAGAATGGAAAGAATAAAAATGATAAGTTGCAAGCTGAGATCGTTTTTAAGGTTATGGTTTTGAAAATAAACCGGACCAACAGTGAGGTCCCTTCTTTGGCTACAAAATGGACATGTGGTAGCCCCGTATTTTCCTTAAAATATGTTATCAGGATTCAAACATACGTTTTTCAATCCAGTTTCATTCACTTGGTACGGAAGGCTCTAATCAATCGAAAAACAACAAACTATTTTCCAATAAAAATTAAACCTTATGAAAAATTAAAAATATTTCATACTATGCGTAGGGTTAATTTTTTGCTAATTCAGATTGATTGGTTCTTATATGCATACTCCGCTTGTCTGAAAAATTGCTTCTTCCTTGGATAAGGTACAAGGTGGAAGTACGTAGTGATGGCAGTCAATTTGGTTTTTGATTGGCAGTCAATTTCAGTTGATTATGAAAGTGTTGTTATAAATATTAAACCAACTTGAAGAAGTTCAGATCGATTCCTCAAAAATCAATTTTGAGGCTAAGTCTCCCAAACCAATTCAAAATATCCGAAATTACGAACAGCGTTTTAGAAAAACCTTTTTCGTGAATGACGACGTACTTTCCTCTGTTTGTCCGATTGATAGCAATACCACTCATGTATAATGCAGCATACACCTGTAGCCTTTTCAAAAGTGAAAACAATGTTTTGTGTTGTAGGTGGTATTTTTGATGAGTTTTTGAATGTTTTCTGATCGCAGAATTTGATATTTTGTGTCACCAATCTAGTAGTTTTACAAATTCAGTACTTAGCTCACTATGTTAATCTTTAAATGTAAATTGTAATGGTTTTTCAATGTGGGCCTCAAGTTGCCAAAATGCAATTTGTTGCAACGTATTCGAATACCAAATGTTGAGATGTCGATTCCAGGAACCTGTGTAGTAGGACGCGGAACCTATTTTCCCACTTTTAGATCACACGGAACTATTATGGTAATACAAAAATACAAAAGCAATTGTTTTATGAACATGGTGGATATGTCGATAAATGTCTTATATCGAGTAAAGAATTTCCATGATCATTTTTACTTGAAGATTTATTTCATCACACAATTTTCAGATTTGTGTGTACGTTCCAATTTGTGTCTAATTCCAGTTACTTGATTACGAATAAAGGCATTTTTGCTTTGAGATAATAATAAAATAATAACAAAATAAACATCTATCCGATATATGCCATGGTAGTATGAGAGAAGAAATCTCCTATTCAGACATTTAAACAATATAAACACGATCTTTAAAGGGTGAATAGGATAGAAATTTATTTCAACTTTATGATAAATATGTATGTCTTATTACCTGGATTCAGGACCCTATTCCTATTTTGAATTTATAAGGAACAGTTTCTTTGCTTTCACAAAAATTAAACATGGTGGAAGGTGGTGGCCTGATCAACTAGAAAGTATTTATTTGGGTTCGAGAAATCCAACCAGGAGCTCAAAATCAGGCCAATAGATATATTTACAGATGCTATTGATAAATACTAGTGTTTCAAAATGTTTTTATTGCAAAGAAGTAAGTTTGTGATTCACTTGGTAGACCTTTTCGTGATGCTAGACCATATACTTTATTCTCAATTTTTGAGTTGGTTGTGTATTCGAATGTCAAGAAGAGATAATAGAAACTAAAGAGAATAACTTGACACTGGAAATTTAAGGAATTCAACTGCCCTTCATGCTCTCTGAACGATATGATGATCCCAAGTTTTTGTTTCAAAGTTCTACGCTCATAGGATGTTCCCATCATATGTCAACAATTTCTTATACGATTTAATTTGGCATCAAGTGTAGCAAACCTCCTTTAACATACATCCATCTTCTAATTTCAGTCGTTGACTGTGGAAGTCCAGGTTCAGTAACAGATGGTATTCGTCTTGGCGATGATACATTTTACTTATCAAAGGCAAGGTTCTTCTGCAATCCTGGTTACAAATTATCTGGTTCTTCTGAAAGGATTTGTCAAGCAAATGGTAAATGGACAGGAACAACCCCGAGCTGCTCAAGTACGTACAAATTAAGGAAATACAGTAATACGTATATAGAAACAGAAACACATGTTATTTTTGCTTTGCTATATTGTCCAAAGTTATATATAAGTCTATCTATAGCCAAAACTTGATCCCTGAATAAGCTTCTACTTTGATGTTTTCCAAATGCTTGAATTAAGATGGCATTCTGAGTATGTCAAACCGTAGTGGTTAAGCAGCATTTTGGTGAATCAGCTTCAAAATTATTATAGCAAATGGATATTTTGGAATGGAATGATCGAGTCTTTTCCAAAATTGATGCATTATGCATGGGTTGTCATGAATTTTACCGATTATTTTTTGCGGATTATTTTCAAGGGAGAAGTACTTCAAAAAGCGAAAATGTGAAATTTTCAAAAGAAACAACGCAAAATTGACATTTTCTACAAGCATTGATGGAAAAGATTTTGCTTTCATGTTTTTGGTAACGTAAATGAACGGATCGAAAATAATATCTAGCAAATAAACTCTGTTTTGGATCAAATGATCAAACAAGTCGAAGAAAATAAGAGGAAACAAAATGATGATAATATTCAAGACATGTATCAAAGTTAGTATTTATACATTAAATGATTTGTAGACGCAATACATTTCCAGCTAAGTGAACAGCTACTTAAAGTATGATAGAGAAAATAAGGCTAAAAAGGAGATCCTTCCCTTAAAAATGATATTTGGTATTTCTAAATGAAGTATTTTGAGAAAATAGTTATTTGAAGATAATAGACTATACGTAGCCTGCGCGCAGACCTAAATCGTTTCTCCCATGTTAGTAAGTAAGGTCTGCGCAACAGTGCGCATATTCTTGTTCTGGTAGGAAGCGCTGAAAGGCAATATCTGATCACTTTGTACGCCCTGTTTCTATGTTTTTTTGGTATCAAAACTGAGAAGAAAGTGTACGAATTGGGAAACAACACTGTGGTTATTGAATTTATGGCGAAATGCAGCAAATTCAAGTTGAAAAGCATGATTATTGTGATATTTCTTTACAGAGAAACATAAAAAGAAGATAACGATTGTTATTTATAATTTACAAAACATCATCTCTCATATCAAATGCTGTATTTAATCTTTTTTCACTGATTACGATTACATCGTTTTTTGTTTACAAGGGAAAGTGAAGAAGACTCAAATGATATATTTCCTTAAACAAAGTCCTCAAAAGCCAAGATGTTTCAAGTATTTGCTTGTACTTCAGGATAGAATCAGAAAGCATTGGTTGATAAAATCAAACTTAACATACTGTTTTCGGCCAAATGCGTTTTGTTTTTCCATACGGCACGTCAGTGACATAATTGACAATGACACGAGAACTACACGAGAACTACAAACTTGAAGTTTTGTAGGAAGGAGAAGAAACAAAGGAAAAGTCAAGGACCAAGCAAAAGCGAGTACAAGAATTCTTGTACCAGATGATGATCGGTTGATACACAACGAAAGATTGGTTCTCAACTGTGTTTTCGACACTTCCTACTAGAACAAGAAAGTGCGCTCCGTTCCGCAGACCTTACTATCACCGAAGAATCGATGCAGGTCTGCGCACAGGCTAACTATATATGATGACTAATCACTCATGCTCCGTTTCAATGAGCGAATTAGCGACAGTAAGTAAGAGGAACTTTGGTGTGAGGCCTCCGAAGACGAGGAGGTATAAAATACAATCCATTTGTTTATTATAAACGTTATTTTGATTTACTAATAGCAAAATTTGCAACACTCTTCTTTCTGGCAATTTTTGGTAATCGTTTATTCTTCGATGGCGTAGAAGACAGATTATACGCAACGACAGCAAATCTCTGAGGTGTTAGAAAACAATGTGGCATTGATTACTTCGTGTGTTTGAATTCATTCTTTGCGGAACATTTCCATCAAAGCACAAACACAGTCGAACTAACGTTCATTGTTCTTGGTGGAAAAAGGAGCGAATCTATATGAACCTTATTTGCGTTAGAATAAATATTAATCAAATAAGCAACTCTGTTTTCAGATTTCAAACTTTGAGACTTAGGCAAAGTGCAAAGTAACAAAAAGAGAAATTGAAAATCATTTTTTGCTGATTAATGTGGATAAGACTACCGGCTATTGAAAAATATACCCATTAAAAGGAGCTATTAGCACAATTTATCTATTCGTTACTATCGACCATTAACTCTTCATTGTTGCTTTTTACTGGTGATAAGACCATGAAAAAAATTTCTGCGGCTAACAAGATATAATAAAATTGATTATAGGAGGATTCTTTCAACAGACTTTTCTTCCTGTCGATGTTGCAATTTTCACATCATGGCAATAAGCTTCAGCTGCGTTTACATAATTTTCTTTAGATGCTGACTGGTTGATTGACATTTTGTATAACTCGCACTTTTTGAGTTCAAGGGAAGAAAGTATTTTAACAGCCAGAAAAACTGGATTTAAATGTTCCAAGTAATAAAGCATTTCAAACCACATTTGTTTTATTCTCACATGATTTATGAGAAGACGGAAGACAGGTGTGAAATAGTGGTGATTAAGTGGGTAACATTTTCGGTATACTAGACTTCAAATCAGTTAATTTTATCAATCTTTGTATCTAATACTAATACGTTAGACATGGCTACAGCGGATCCCATTATCTAGAAATTATATTTGACATACATCTTGAAGTTCATACTTCATACGTTTTGTGAGTACTGCAATCCGATTCACACCAACACTGTTTCTCTCAAAATTAGAGGAACTATTAGCTGAGGACTTATTGAATACAATTATAATAAATGAAAATATGAATTTCAAAACAGTGTAAAGGAAACTTGAATTAAATCTGGCACGATCTAATGAAGCGCGACCAACAATAGCAGCAGTCATAGATTGTCTGGTTATTTTTGCCAAATTGAGATTTCGCATTTGTAACTTACCTTCATCAGCTGATCCCTTTAGTATTCAATGATTCACTTTTTTTATTCCAGAGAGTTCCTGCGGAGGTATTGTCAGAGATGTATCTGGTAAAGGTGGCACGATCGAAGTGAGTGATGGCAATGCAGACTGTCATTGGTTAATTCAGGTACAGCAAGGCAAAAAAGTTAATATTGAAGCTCCACGTTATGGATTGGCTGCTGGTGATACATTATCAGTCTATGATGGTCAAGAATACAATTCATTTGTTACATTTACGTCGAAAGCTGTACCGAAACCAATTACTGGTAATTCACATTTCTTAAGAATTACGTACAAAGGAAGCAACAACGGAGGCAAAGGATTCAAGATAGCTTACAAATCATCAAGTATGTACACTTTATTCCGCTTAGCACTCACTTTGATCTATAATTGTATTACTTTTCTCATTAACACTGTACGAAAGGCAAGTAAATCATATTTTCACACTGCAGTAAGATGACAGCAGTATCTTCAGCATGTATATTCTGTACATCGTCGAAATTGACAACTTGATAATTTAATATAGATACATTGGTAGAGTAAGGAAATAATGAATATTATACAATCTAATATTCTACATTAAACACCAGAAAGCTATGGTTTCATAAAAATTTGAAACAGAAGTGAAAGAAAGTTAGCCGTTCAAGGATTGTGTCTGATGATACTTAGTCAAATATTGATGCGTTGCTACTACCAGCAGCTGCCAAACGCTTATTCCAGAGACTGTCAACTGCCCTCGTCAATCATTGAGCTAGCATCACTTTTCTCATCCGTGAAATAGAGGTAACAAATCGAAATGCTTTTAAAAAGCTTTCTCACGCGATCAAATCAAAAGTGAATCCAATCGAAATTCACTCTATGTTTTGCATGGCAATCGAAATTCGACTATTTTAAAAGCGTGAAAAATTGTTCTGACTGTACACGTTATGTTTTCAAAAATTTCATTTGACAGACAACGCTATTTGTCTGACATATTGATTGGATTATAAATTATCTTATTTCTATTCTAGTATTCCATGTATGGCAATCAAGTCTGACTTTGAAGCTTGTGAAGCATATTGCAATATAAAAAGTTCTTTAGTTTCGAGTTTGATATAATTGAAGCGCATTTCTTCTTCATTAATTAAACTAAAATTGCTCAAATCGTACGCGCGCGAGTCGCACTTCCCATGACATAATATATTTGGCGATTGAATGATAACAGTATCTATAACTATCGAAAGAAGGATATGAAAAGGAATAAAAGTTCTAATCAAATAGTATTCGTAGGTTAAAAATCAATGCTGAAAGTAGCCAAACTGACAGGCATATTTTGTTCCTTTACGTTTGAAAACCGAATGCAGCACGCCAAAATGGTGCTTCACATCAAAATGTTAATGTTTGTCCTCGAACACTTTAGCATCTGAAATCGAGAGCTCAACGACAAACACTGCAATGAATGCAGGTCTGGCAAGATTTAACTGGAAAAGTTTGCATTATTCATGTTCCAAATGTGACCTTATAGTAGTTGTTTTCACCTTTACAATCAAGCATATATTCTTATTTATGGCTGTGTACTTGATTTCTTATGTTATATTGGTAATCACAGCCGCTCTCCGTGAAGCAATAGAAAAATTAACAAATTTAAAAGTACCTTTGTTCAAAATGGTCATTTTAAATTACAGTATTATCCAAGGAAGACATGAATACAGAACGATGATTGCTGTTCGCTATTTATCAATCAGCGTGCTTGTTTTGTAGAGCCGAAATACGACAACTGTTTTCAGCAGCACTGCTTGTGATTGATATTATGTTTTTCTTGTGTATTTTGCTTTTTATTAGAACATTGCCCAACAGCTATTCAAAATCGAAACTGTTTTGAATTATGTATCTAATCGATATGTTTTGAGGGTAGATAAAAAGCTTCGCAGTTTCATAAAAATCCAGCATCAAATCGCCCACAGATTTTTGGGGATTTCTCAGTTTTTTGCTACGCAAACAGTGTAGGATGTACGACATTGCATGCTGGTCAATTCTGGCAGAAAGAGGCGCAAAAAGAGATTCAACCAAACCAATACATTTGTATCACACACTAAGTATTTCTTGATATAATTCTGGTTAGAGAATCATCTTTTTTCTGTCTATAAATGTTGGCTCAGATATAGAGTTGCTGCTGAAACTATCGATTTGAATTATCGAAGTTGTTTTATCATTTTCAAAAACAGACAAAAGATGTCATAAATCTTTTTATTTTTCATCATGCGAGTCTATAAATATTAGCCATCTGTCTACTCTCTGTGTTCTTTAATATGCAGATAGGGATATAACCTGTGTCAATTAAGCCATAGTGAATGTTAAAACAATGCGCTGGCGACACAGTAAAGTCAGCCATCACAAGTTACCCATACGAAGATCGCAAATCAACATCTGGTTTGCAAAAATCAGCCTAAAATTTAACAAAAGCTCAACTCATACATATTTCTAGTGTCTTCGCAATGACTTTACAAATATTTTGCCTTTCTTTTAAAACAGCAACACAATATTATCTCTTTTGTCAAGGACTGCATGAGATACCTATCTGTACCAGATTACTCATCCGAAAGCATAGACGACTAGAGAGGGGGACGAACCCGCGCTCCTACATTCACTTAACCACTACACCTCCAGATGCCACTTCTCCTGAGCGCAAGAATCGCGCATATACAAAGGAGTGTTACACAAAGGAGTTGTTACGACAGCTGTGTACCCATGCCATGGTGACACTAATTTAGCCTTTTATTTTTGCTCATCCATAGAATTGGTTTGGTGTGTTGGTAAAACAGTTTGGCATTGCGTTTTCTCAATTATTGATACAACTTACCTTGGATACAACAATCAGTCCAAAACAGTGGGTTTTTTGTTCTGGAGCGGAATTAAAATAGCTATTTTATTCTACATTTAGATATGTTGCTCTCAATTATATTGAAAGAAAAGCCACCTCGTGAACGCTGTTAGAGAATTAATATGATGATATAGCAACATTTCTATCTCTTTATTGAAGCAACGATGTAGTATTTATGGATAATGCGTTTAAGCCAGGTTTTCGAGAAGCTCATGAATTAATCAAACAGATAAGTTTATTCCTGCAGTTGTAGATCCTAGAAAAATAGTTCGCGGAAGTACGGAAGATCTCAGTTTAGCAGTAGCATCTCTGATAAACTTAATTTTGGAAATTTCTCACGATTGCTGATTCTGACAGGAACATATATGTCAGAGTTCATAAAACATGTTCCCCCTACAAAACTAAGCAAAACAACAGCAAAAGGTGGAAGGGAATCCAAAAATGCCAGCTTCGCGTTTGGTTTCATACATGATTCAAATAACAATAATGCAATGGAAGAGAATTTTGCATCAAAATATGCATGTTAATGAGCAAAAGTACCCAGAGTATTGTTGTGCTTGATAAAAGTTGGTCGTCACTAAATTGTTCGAAAATTTTCTTCTTAGTATAAATTCATCAAACAAAATTTCCGATGCAATTAGGAAGCCATTCACTGAATTTTTAACAGTAAATAATAGTGAAGCAGGTAATTGAAATATTTAATCCTCAAGCAAACAGGCTGATTATTGCAATGTGGACAATTCTGTATTGCAGATGTCATATGCATTAATGTTTACAAACTGATCAATTAGCTCTGTGCATCATATCCACGTATTTCCAGAAAAAGTGTGAATAATCCAATCTCTGTTCTAAATAATTGTATTTACAATTTTCATGCTGTATTTGGTTATATTAATTATGTCATATGAAGTGCAAATAAAAATAACTTTGCTCATGTCCATCTTGCAGCTCCAGTTAATAAAAATTCAAGTTTCAGACAATGGCGTGAAAAATTGTTGCTATTAGAGAGGTTTAGATTTTTGCGAACGAGAGCTTTTAGAACGAGTTTCAAATTTAAAGGGACTGGGGAAAGTTTTGTGGTCGTCACAGAAAAGTGTAGTCTTTAGAAGTCGTAATTTCACAATAAATGACCTACGTCACAACGCCATTGTTTTCTGACAAATTCATTTTCAAAACAAATACAGTGACCACTATAGGCAGCTGATTTTATGCGTACTGCAAGTGGGACTTTTGTATTAACGCTGTACCTTTCTCTAAATGCCAAGTATTTCGCAAAGCCATACTTCGCTAACAACATATACATGAACAAAACAAAATGAGCGACTCTTTGAAGTATGAATTACAATTGCAGAGAGAAAACATAGCAGAAATATGCAATACAGGGGAGAGGTGCTGAAGCTACAGTAAAGATGAACATGAGACAAAGTCACAAAAAATGATTACATTCATTCATTTTATTCAAAACATCTTCTCATAATTCGATCAGATTGTTGATAACTTTTAATCGTAATATTTCAGTCTTCGTTTATTCTTTTGGTTAATTTTCCATCAACTTCTCCATAAATTTGTCTGTTGTCTGATCTTTAGTTATACATTTTTGCTATTTTTACTAAACTCGTAAAAGAGCTGACGAGATTTTTTCAAAATTTCGTAAATACGCAAGAGCAAAACACGACTTTCAGGGGAATCTCCTGTTCATAATCAAACCGCACAAGCGCGATGATGTAAGTGGGAATAAAATTGGTTCTCCTAAAAAGTCTAAACCTCCCTAATGAGAATCCACCCTCTTACTGCTCTGGTGTATGATTTCACTTTAGAAGATTTGTAAGAATTCTAGATTTGAGGCGCACTATTTTCGAAGTCAACAGCCCACAAACAGAAGCGGTTTTCCTTTCTATGTACTCATGTAATCATCTTGGATACAATGAGACACTCAGCGCATGATTTTAAGCCTTGTTCTTGTCTCGTCACACACCCAGCGTGTTTTAATCATAATACAGATATAGTGTAGTAGACCATTTTCTATCAGTTTAATGTTCAGTTGAGTTATATTTGTGATAGCAAAGTTGTTTCAAGATTTATACATAAGTTTTTGCCCTTGAATACGGTCCTTATAGAATTGACCTTAGGATGTAACAACACCTTGGATATTTTCTAGGTTGCGGTGGATTCATGAGCTCAGAAAATGGCGTCATTGTGACTCCTGGATTCCCAAAACAGTATCCACCAAATCAAGATTGTTACTGGACAATACATCGACCATACGATAAGATTAA
>JANVCG010030339.1:0-24870 GCA_025505365.1 Haliclystus inabai | reverse complement strand
GATTGATTGATTGATTGATTGATTGATTGATTGATTGATTGATTGATTGATTGATTGATTGATTGATTGATTGATATTTAATCTTATTTCGGAAATGTCAGAATTCAAGACACAGGAGATGTAATAATTATTTATGGCTCACATAAATTAATTATCAAAAAGGTATCAAATATCAAATAGCAACAGGCATGTCATTTGAAGTCTAAATCTATCTAATCACGTTCCAACATTTGTTGATGGTTTCGTGTTGGTGTACAGACGGGTTGTAGGTTGTAGGTTGATATGAAATTGTTTGTCCAACAATCTTTTGCATTTCTTTGGAGTAACAGTTTAAAATCATTACATTAGTCATTCATAAAGACCTTTGTTTTCAGCTTAAAATGCAAAAGTTTAATACAATTCGTTGAATTTGCATGATATCATCTCGTTGAAAAAGATTTAATTTGAAACTCAAAAGTCAAACTAGTTCTTCACGTTTCCTACAAGTTTCTGCTCAATAGGAGCAGACAGAGTATATAAAACCAAATTGTGCGACATCGAGTGCTTCTATTTGGGATTTTCTTGAATACCGTGCCAGTCAATTTTACCCCCTACTAACAGTTTTCATCTCACCTCTAAATATTTTACACTGGAGGATGTGTTAGCAAAAATATATTTTACACTGGACATAGCGAAAGTTTCTCCTAAGTCATTTATTCAATCTCACGCAAGATACAGAATCCTCGAAGCGGTTAAAACTCTGTTATCCCAATCAAACACTTCTTCAGATAACTTACTAGGCTCATTAATTTTTCATAGTTTAAGCCTGTAGTATCAGCCACGCCAATAGCTTCGTTGTTTGATAGGTTTATCTACTTCTATTAGTGGGGAAAATATTTGGTAGAACTTGTTTGCTCAACATCCATGTTGTAGTGCTGAAGAAGTATTAATAATTTATAGGAAGTGTCTCCTCTATTTTTTGCGTGAGGTATGTTTAACTCATTCTCACCACTACTTTGCTGATTAACGGAGTGGTTCAGTAGAACTGACTCTTCATCTTCATTTTTAATCAGTTTAAATTGCTGTGTTTTGAATGTTTCATAGTTCAAACAAAAATATTTAATTATCCCGACAGGTAAACAATAAGTTTTCGCTATACAGTTCAGTAGCCTCGTATTTATAGCTCTCTTTTCCGGGATGTCCAAGGCTATCACTAGATTTGGGACGTAGATTCTTCAACAGGGTGTGTCATTGGTATTTGACCTGATTTCCAAATAAAAATTGATTTTGTCATCAATTGTTGAGATATACTTGAAATATCTCAACATTTGCTTAGGAATAGAATAAAATAGTTTTTATATTTACAAACAAAAAGACTCCCATTTTATTGTTAAATTTCTGCATCTAATTCAAATAACTGGAGCTAATTGACAATTCTGCTCTTTGACTTCTTTAACTGTCTACTCCCTAGTAATATTGATGTTAGCTTCTACCTGCATTCACTTGTAACGTGCAATCAAAATTGCTACTATTTCTTTATAATTCATGCCAATCATGCATTCATACTTGGGTACCTTCAAAATCCTACTGTAGCTTAAGTGCCTCCCCTGTCTCCAACCAGGTATTACTAATTATGGAAGAAATTGCTATGAGATGACCAAGATCAGTAAATTTGTTGAAGGCTGCCAATTTTTCTTTGTATTTTGAGGTACCCCATGAAGCGTTCAAGCAATTGCACATAGTGATTTGAATTGCATAATACTCGATTGATTCAGCACTTGTTCATCTTGTCCCTATCAGCTTTCGATGATCCTTTCTTCATCTGCTAATTCTTCCTCATTACCTTTGACTACTGTTGTCATGCTTATCTTCGACTTTGATCTAAGTGTCAATCATGTATTCTAAAGTAGGCTTTAGTATGTAGTTTATGAAATGACGAAATATTTTTTGCCAAGAAAACATTTTACCTTTGAAATAATCGAATATTACTGCTTGCATAATCTAATTAATTTTAATTATAATGCATTCATAATTAATTCCAATAAACATATTCCCTAATTATTATCAATCCTATAAAAAGTCAGGTATTCAGGCAAGTGCAGCAATACATCTATCCAATCAGTACAAACAATTTGTAACCTTACCGGTTTTTCGTGACTATAAAGATATTTAAATCATTTATTACATCCCTTTTCTATAGTTTTATTTACTATCAAAAGCCAAGTAAGGAGATTAAGCACTTTATTACTATGATGGAGCAATTCTCCATCTAAGGAATTGAATACTTTCAATCAAATGCACAATTGACAACATATATCTTCCCAATTGTAGGCAATTCTGGTTGGAAGAAGGCTATAAATAGTAGAGTAAGATGAAGATTGTTGTTCACTGTAGTATTGATTCCATTAAGATAGTTAAGTGATTAACAATCCATGTAAACTGGAAAAATTAGCATATTGGAAAGAGATTTTGAGATAAATAATACTGCGAATTCATTTGTCACGAAACAAATCATACCATATCTTTCTTCAAAAATAGATCCCTTAAATCCAGTGATAAAATTTAAAATGTTATGGCACGACTTTTTCTGTCTACATGTAAGAATGTAGCCAAATATGGTAGAATTTGAAACATTCTATTGCACCTCTCAATTTTCTTTATATATAACAGTTTCACATACAAGAAATCATTTTTACCGTAATTTTGGGCTTGGTGAATTCGTATGGGAACTCTATAAGAGTTCAGATTAACTTGTGTAATCTGATCTGCCACAAATGCTTCATTTAGATCTGAAATAAAGACGTATAGTCATTATATACATGAAAATTGATTTTGTAAAAATAAAGTTTCATTTGTGACTTAGGAAAGAGCTGCTACTGAGATATTGTAACATGTTGTGGTACAGTCCTTCAATTAGAGCATAAAAGAACACAAACATTACTCCTAGAAATGTTTGAAATTGTACCATTCATTCTCAACAATACGTTTCGTCCCCGACCGATCGCAGTTCGCCAAGCATCTGCAAAAAAGACTGTTTGCAGAATCAAACTGCAATTGTATCTGAACTATTTGATTGAATTTTGAAAAGGGGAATAATGAACGTATTTTTTCATAAAAAGTGGTAGTAAAAGCAGCATCTGAAGTGAAATAGTACTTCATCCGAGGGACCATTAAGCAAGGTAGATTTGCTGAGTTTGTATGGAAATGCTAGTGGTTTCGGACTATTGGAAATAGTAAGCAAGGTGGAATATTATCCGAGGGGATTTGAGCAGAGTTCCACAGTAGTGACGTTCTGACGTAAGGTATGACGTGTATCCCATGTTTTCCTGCTCAACTGGTTTTGAAAGACACAACCGCAATATACAACGAATAACCAAGCTGCAAATGAATCTTTTCCTACAATCATCGGTGAAAATAAGGCGAAGAAGCACGAGAAAAGCGATGTGTCAATGCTTTCTTCATTTGACAGTTGACACGTCTACATAAATTTACGCTCTACATAGTATATAATTGAAAACCTATTTCATGAAACCTATACCTGAAATCAATGACTTGGAAAAATAAAATTAACATAAGCAGTCAGTGTACTAATTCATCATTCGAATCGCTAGGAAACATGTGGTGATAATAAAAATTAGGAAATTTCTGATTTCGTTACAAAAGTAAACTTTCAATGCAAATGCAGCACGATTAGAGCACATCATGTACTCTAATTTACTCTACTTTCATTTCCAGACGAGACGAGAGATACAAGCCTGACCTTACTCTCTCTTACCTCTCAAATAGAAAATTGTTTTTTTTGACAGCAGCAGATTTTTGATATTATGTGCACGTGACAGGATCGTGAAAATTAAACCTAATTGTAGGGCACTAGTAGCTATTTGATAACTGAAATAGAGCTTGTACAATCATCCACCATTGTGAACTTTCGAGTGCCCAAATCTAACAGAAGGCTAGCCATTTTTAAAGACAATTCCGAGCAGAAATTCTACCTACAGAGTTTCCATAATTCTCAACAGTTTCGTGTCAACATATCGAATGTCTAATCTGTTGAAAAAGTCGTTTTTGTGGACTGGTTGCAGCGCTCGGTTTGTTTTGACTACATATTAGGGATGTTTGATTTTCGCAGTAAAATGTTTTATCATAAGTTGAGGAGTTACTTGATAATATCAGAGATGCATATGTAGGAGACATTTTAGGAGGCAGAAGGGAAGAGTAAGTCTGACGAAGTTTGTTATCAGACATTATTTTTGCTAGAATCAGTATTTTCCTTAGTCGAACACCACTGTTATTCATAATCAATGTAGTTTTATGATTTGTGTTAGTGTTGTAGGAGTCAAACACATAAATATGCTCCTTTTTTAACATCATCAAATAAAAATGTAAAGAATGTAGCCAGTTAGAGTTGACTTCAATATTACTTGAGTCAAGCATTGCTCAGATGACATGTAAAAGAAGAGATAAAGAAGAATCATATGTAATATATATATTCATAAATTTTGCGTTATTTCTAACCTTTACATTCTCCTGGCTCGCACTTTTTTCTTCTTTCAGTTTCACCATCACATTCATTATCGTAGCATCCTTCGACAACACAGTGACGCGTTTGTGTCTGACGGATTTGATATTTAAATCCGGGATCACTGACATCAGTGGGTGACCATTGCGTCCATCCATAAATCACTGTAAATGAAAATGTATATATTTTCTATATGTATCAAGATAGAGTGAGAAAGTTGTTTTGAATACAAAAAACAACCACTTATAAATTATAAGTTATAATTATAAATGAAGTGAGGAATGTGAAATGTTGAGATATGTAGATTATTTTTCCGCTACCTCATGTGTTGATAATGCATGGCGAATCAAGGCAAACATGATAGTGAATTTACTATGTATTTAATGTGCGTCAGAATATCAGCCAGATGATTAGGTTAAAAGACTTTTGTTGTACTGATAGTTAAGAAAGACTTGCATGCAATCATTCTGTCGATTAAGAAATAAGTTTGAGATTTCAGTTTTTGTAACTTACAAGTTGAAATTAATTTGCTAACTGCTGCGTTACTAATCAACGGGATGCTCACTCCTACATAAAAATTTCAATTGAAAACACCTGTGTTTAGTCGCTTAAGAGACAAATACTGAATTGTATTCAGTTGATAATAGTAGAAAATAGCTATCGAAAAACATTCGATTCTTTTAATACACGTACGTCTAATTCAATGATATCGAAAAATTGTAAATTTAATTAATATCTTACCAGCTCTCTTGCATCCTTCACAATTCTGAAACAAAATAACTCTAGCTATTATTAAAAGACGAAATTATTAGATCTATCGCTATACAATCAAAATAACTTACTCTTATTTCCAAATACGTTCCATTCTTTGACTCAATCAGTTTCGATTGGTTTCTACACATGGTTTTGTTCAGAAGCGAACAGATGACTCCATTACTTTCTTTCTCGTATACATTGACTGAGACACATTTATCATTGTCTGCACACGAAATAGCGCATGACGTAGCGTCAGTTGTAATTATCGTGAAAAAAGGCACAACATCAAGTGTTTTGTTTTCTTCTTTATGAAATAAGGAAAGATTTGAATCAGCAGTTGCTTTGGCTCCTGATACACAGATTATCCCAATGAGTAACCACTGGATACAAGTAGCCATTGTATGTAAGCGCCATATAAATTCAAAGTCCAATGCATTGTAATCTGAATTCAGATTTTCAGCTTTTACACGAAGGCTGCATGCACGCAGCTGAAATATTTTATTAATTAACCTGCTTTTTACGATCAAAGATTGTATTCATATTTAAATCAGCTTGAACTAATTTGATAACAAGAATTGCGGAACACGTTTTTTATATTTTCATAGCCATCACGTGTGGTTAATTGCACATTTAATCAAGCAATTTAATCGAGCCTCTCAAATTCTCTTGCTTGATTTTACGCTCTGTATTTTAGTTCTGAAAAGAGCATTTCAATGCAATAAAAGTTTTGAGTACTAACTGAATAAGACTCTTGAAAACAATATAGTCTACTCCGATGTTAAACTATTTTCTTGAATATAATTTCATTGAAATAGGGAAAGCAATAGTTAGAGCTCACCGTAAAGTATTGTGTCATGGCACCGTGAGAGTCATGTAAAAAAAAAGGAAAGGATTGGAGAAACAGGAGGAGTTTTGGCTAGTGATTTTCCAGTTATAGATTTTTCTAGAAGCGTATCAAGTGGTTCCACGAAACAATAGCTATCAGAGCAAGTGCTGACATATTTTGATACATACATCTACGATTATTCTCCTTTGTACAACTTGCTATCACCCTCGAGATGAATCTCTAGGTTTTTATCATTTCATGAGATTAAAATCATCACTTACACAATATTGCAGTTGGCATCAACTCGGGTGATAATTTGAAAATTTGACTGAAAACCAAAGACTACACTATACATACATATGGATGTTAGTATTGTAACGCAAATGACTTGGTTATTGAAAAAGTAAAGTAACAAACCTTTATTTTAGGCCTACAATTTAGCTTCGAAGCAACAAGAATGGATGATTCTAATTTACGAAACTGAAAAAATATCCATATTTTAGCCCGGTATTTTAGATCAAGAATTGTCAGCTTGAAAATTACGAACGCCGAAGCTTCTTGGTACATAGCTACAGTATGACTGTAGTACAGTGAATGATACACAAATAAAATTATTTAATACTATACTGAAGAATAAATATTTTATAAAAATTTTGAAAAGTTGATTGGATTTTGTTTGGCTAGAAATATGACCGTTTAATTACTTTGGTAAGTTGATTTACGCGCTTTGAAGTCCTGAAATAGCACCACAAGCATTATAGCCAATTCAATTGCAAGATTAAATCGTAGTACATACTTGTTTACCCTCAAACGCCTCTTAGATTTCAGAGTAAAACGTCTTTTGATGAATCGGTAAGGTCTGCGCAACACCACCACAAAACCTTTTCCATCATCACAGCACTGGTCTTGTAAAAGTAGTGACCAACGGCGATTGGCTAATTTTGATCACATGACTTTCAGTTATCTGCTATCCAGTCATGTTGTTGAGGAAAGCCGTGTAATAGAGCAACATTTAACACGCTTTTTATCAGAATCCTTGTCGAAATCTCAATTCTCAAACAGGTTTTCACGCGAAAAAAAGGCAAGCTTTCATTATATAAATTAATGCTCTTACACCAATCATTTCGAAGTCAATAATATTTATGGTCTTCTATCTGTTACTTTGAATGGGTTGTTTTTGCAGTATTTAAATACTGTTGGGCCCCCGGTTTTGCCTTCAGAATCCTGTATGTTGACGTGCAAAATACTACAATAATGTCATTGAAATCGCTCTAATTTCTTGTCCAGGAGCGTTAGAGTTTTAAAATCATTGGTACAATGACCAGCGAAACAATTTGTAAATCAATTTCAGTTGCTTATCAGTCTCACGGATAGCGCTGGCTTTCAAGATCAAACAAACACATCAAGAGTTTTAATTCAAAGGTCAGTTGACGGAATCGTTCTTCAAATTGGACGATAATTACTCAGGTAATCGTAGAATAAATGCCTTATATATTTTTCGTTGAAACCATTACCAAGTAACCTAATATTATGCTCTAGCCAGTCGCTGTTTGCTTCAATTTTTGAGAGTTCTTATAACTTTAGCACAGCGTTTTAGCCACCAACACAATTGAGACCGGAAATTGATGAATTCACACTGCTTTTACAAGACCAATGCTGTGTCAGCAGAACAGGATTTCTGACGGCGCTGCACAGACTTTACAGATTTCTTAAGAAATGCTTTAGTCTACACGCAGGCTAATCCTTGCTGTGTTTCAACGTATGAGATTAAATCATGAATAGCTATAGCAATGAACAGCTGAGACAGCCAAACAGAGCTTTATGAAGTGTTTTTGAAAAGCTATATGTCTATACCTAGGTTGACCTTCTAATTGTGGTAGTATTTGCAATGTATTTGAAGCTTGCTTAGGTATCCCACTCACTTTGTTATGCAAATTGAGTTTTGTGCCTGAAAAATATGACCTCATGTTGTGATATTGTAATGATGGTCAAAACTTATTGTTTTGCCTTCAGATGATGATATTTTTGCTGATGTATTTATGTATCAAACAACAAACAGAATTTTCTATAGCAGACACTAGAAGTACTAATAAAGATGTAAACGCATATAATTCGAGGTGCAATTGCAAATTCTGAGACGTGTAAATGCCATTCACTATTGCGATATTATTTGTCGATTTGCACTCTATACCTGGTTCAAGTATAAGTGGCATGAAATTGGTTGGTCTCGTTCGAATCAGGTAAGGTGTTCCATCAGGGAACGAGTCTTACTTGAACTAGATGTTAAATAATAACCCTTGTCTGGGATCAGTTTGTATTGAAGAATTTTCGAATGTACACCAAGGTTATACTTTGTCAATTTCAAACTAAATAGATAGATAGAAATGACTCAGAACTGAAACAAACTTGTACCGTTGTGGTTTTGACAGGTAAATAGTGCGTTAAAGTGGGATACAGTTAGTCTGAAATTCTCAAATCATGAACCACCGTCTTGGGTTTTAGAAGCCATTTGTGCAATTGCAATCTCAAAGTCTGATCTTGCCCTGCATTGCTTGCAAATTACTTATATGAAATACTTTAAAGCATTATTCAGGCTCATAACTCGATTGCTTGATATAATTAAACTTGGAAGATATTGACCGTTTTATGGCATGCTAGATGCATGTTATTAGATGCATGTTTGTGTGAATGAAAATGAGAGATCTCAGAAATACTTTACTTTAAAGCATGACATCTAACTATGTTTGGTATGCACTTACTCAGGCATATGAAATTCTGCTGATATAAAACATTGGATTTTGAATCAACTTAAAAATAATTGATTTAGCACTTACTTTAACAAGATTCACCAGAAGTGAGAAGTCATAAAACGTCTCAGAGTAACAATGAATCATATTTTGTGCTCTAATAAAACAAGGTGTGATTATGTAACTAATACTATTGTCAGCATTTATGCGTTGATTTTTTTTTTTTGCTTCTTGAGTTAGTTTTTAATGCTATGGTATTTTGTGACATAACATGCACATCTTTACGTCATTTTGAGGAAATCACAAACTGGTGCCTTTTCTTCAAGATTATCTTCAAAATATTGATCTAGCGAATAGGGATGAATTGACTTGTATCATGTTTACTGCAATTCCTTAAATTTATTTGTGGGTAGCATCTCTTGTTTGTATATTCTGGTCAAAATCTAATCTTCTTAATCAGTATTCATAGTATCAATTACACTAAAATACTATTCTGGTCTGCACATAGGCTATCTAATATAGAGAGTGTCTAAAACTATTGTGGATAGGTACATAATAAATTATTTTAAGCTCACTATATTTTTATCACTGTTGGTCTTAGCTTTGTATTGTCATTTCTATTCTGCAGTATGATCAAGAATTATCATTGGACTTCTAGAAGTCAATCAAAGGATTTTACTTCGAATTGTAATTGAATTTAAGCCTTATTTTCGATAATACCTTGTAAACCTCTGCTTGATTTATGTAGTAGCTACAAAAAATGGCAGTTGTATTCTTCAGCTTCAAACAGTTGAAAGTAATCCATTTGTATTTCAAAGTATTTACCTCTGTTTTGAATCTATGCTGTGACAAGGTATCATAATGGTTTGTAATCCATTGAAGCGGTCTAGGAATTGTAATGAATCTTAATTGTAGCTGTGCACCAATCAGCAATCGGCTTGTTATCAACCAATGGTTAATTAATCATATAATCCATTAGGGTTAGGGTTAGGGTTAGGGTTTATCATTTCATAATTTTTCATGTAGAAGCATAATGGGTAATTACTCAAATTACTCAGAAATGCATTCATTCAAGAATCGACATTGCTTGTATTCTTGATTGTGTCTCTCTCGGCAACTATACTATACACATTTAAGTCGTGGCTACAAGTTGGTACCACAATTATATAGGAAATTCCAATGCAAGCAAATTCAGAATAAGGGCCAATGAGCCCAAAGTTTCTATCCTCATCAAGACATCCTCAACACACACTCTTTACACATCCACATAGGGTGAACATGCTGTTATAGGTATGAATTAGTTGCATTTGAAATTACATCTTATACCAGGGAGAATATCCTGGTTCCGATTGGAAAATCATTACTCATCTTGCCTGTCAAAAACAGCAGAAGATTAGTCAAATTGTATACAATGCCTAGGATCATACTCCATTGAAATTTCATATTTTAAGTAATTGAATTTTTAGTGAAATCACTATTAAAATTTCATGTTAGGGCAGATGAGTGATGAGTTGGTTCAAAGGTCAGAGACCTGTGGATTTAATTTGAGCTATTCAACTAGGAATGGAGCTGAAAAGAGCTACTGCCGGAAGACACGTTGGTTCAAATTATCAGCAAAGAACAAAGAACAGACTGAAAATTGAAATACATTCAAACATTCAGAACTCTCTCCCTGAAGGGGTTGACGACTGTTTCTTTTGAAAAAAACTGCTCAAAAACATAAAACTGACCGATAGGCTTTGCGGGCTCAACTTGAAAACTGTATAGCAGTTTTCGAGTTCTCGTTTTCAAACCTGACTTTGCCTCGATTGAACGATATTTTCATTTGATATTTCCTGTAGTTTGAAAGTGGTTATCTCTCATTCCTGCCATTTATGCCAGATATCTTTCATTAGCGTTATTAGTCATAGAAAAACTTATCGGCACCACTTTAAAACTGTTTATTGCAAATCGAATAAATACTTTTTGAGGTAATATGGTCTGGAAATTCAGCAAGCGGGAAGCAGAGATAGTCTTACGAATGTTGTGGTCAAACCTGCTAGATTCTGCTGGAAATTCTGTTAGCTGCATGGTTTAATTATTCAAATTACAGTATATTTATCATTATGATCTTTGACAAGTAAGCAAAAGCTTCTATTTACTTATTTTATATTCATTATTTTGACCACAACTGCAAGTCGCCGCTTGTGCATTTGTGCAATTAGGTTTTGGTATCAACGATTCAACGATGAAAGTTGCTTTACTAGATGATTCACATCTAAATCATGGCTCAATCTTCCCTTTAAGCCTTGTTTGTTGCTAGCAATCGATTCAATGTTTTATGCTTTCTAGACTGATTACTTGCTGAGCGGGAAGATGATCGTTTGGATTTGCTTCATTTCTTCCCTGGCTCTCAGTCCCAACCGTGAATAGAGACATCTTGATTCCCTCTGGTCGATGTCATTTACCCAATAATAAAATAATTATATGTTACTAATCACGTAGATTAAATAGTAAGAATTGTTGTCATTTGAAATTGTAAAGATGCAAATCAAATAAAAAGGCTATGTTAAAATAAATAAAGCCACACCTCGCGTTTGTTGATTCTTGTCTTGTTCCGGACTAAAGCATATCTAGCAACATGAACATGATGCAATGTGTTTATAATTGAGGTACTGTTATCAGCTGAGCAAGCATTAAGCTTTCGAAGGTTGCTAGAAACACATGAACTTACTGAGCCAAACTCAAGGTAGTTTCGAATTGCATTGAAATCAAACCACGCAACGCAGCTTTTCTCTGGCGTTGTGTACTACTTAATGTATAACGCACCAGGTTTCAATCGCGCGCAGGCTGCTGGTCAATTTTATGCCTTCAGACAAAATTCAACTTGTCAATACTTCATGGAGGTTTCGGATAAATTTATTGATGAAATTCTCAAAAGTTTACTTTGCAGCATCTTCAGAACTAGCCAGCGTACAAGCCATGAAGTTTTTATCAAATGATAGGGATTGTGGGGCATGGCATGGTTATCTATCGGGCGGATACAGATATCTTGGACTTAATGTATGTTAATTTATGAAATGTGTATTGTTTTCATCGCGTGTGAAGAATTTCAAAAGCTGGCAATTGCACGTGTGTTGCTCTTGGTATTGACGATACACAAAGTAACCACAATTTGTACTTAAACTTTTGGGGATGGTTGAGATATCTTCCATCAGTGTAGAAATCTTTTCAATGTATTCTTTGCATGTTAAATCGACACTAGACTATAAACAATAACAAATATCCCGTAGCTATTATACTTGAATCGATAGAATTTCTATCGCTATAGTTTGTTGGTCCTCTGATAGTATCATGCCAATATCATCATTCATGTAATAAAATCAGTAATCAATTCTCATTCCCGAGATCAGAAACAGAATGAAATCTGCAATGTATATTCAAAATTCGATCTGTAAATTTGTTTGCCCTGAATGTGTGACTAGTCCGATACAGAAATTGATGCATGTTTGCAGTCAACTGTCAATGGTCAGATAGCCACGGGTTATTGCACAGACTTTATCGTTGGGGGAAAAGTCCGGGCTTCTACGCAGGATACTTGATGACAGTCAGCAGCTGAGCTATATCAGCTTTTACATCCAAAAACGTGAGAGCTATGCATCTTCAATCAAGTATTCCAATTCTAATATAACTTTACAGCAATACTCTCTCCCACAAAATCATCATCTTGAATTTTTATAATCTATATCTCCAAATTATTTGAAGTGTGGCATTTAGTATGACAAAATCAGAGCTAGGAAGCCACAAAGGCCAACAATTGTTCTTGTATCAATTAATAATCTTTTTTCTCAAAATGTCCACTAACAACTTTTTCTGATTTTGAATGACTCGAATCATCCTACGATGACGTATCGAGCGTAACACCGATAGCATTCACGTTTGAAATTACTTCATCACATTGTGTAAAATTGCTTCGAGATTCTTTTTTGAAATATATACATTGTGATGGCGGCATAATTTTTGAAAATTTATTTGAACTTGAAAATCATGAGGAATAATGATAAATCATCAGCATTCCTGGAGAGGGCTAAATGAATTTAATATTGTCAAAAGTAATCTTAGTGTCTTGCAATACAACAAGATTGCAAATGGTTTTACATTTCGTTAGTATGAGTAATAGATCAAAATTTATGCTTTTGTGATCCATGAAAATCAAACTATTGAAGCAGTTGCACGATGCCAATTAGAAATGCGTATTTATCATGGAATCTAGCTGCTGAAGCAGTTGTATAATGCCCATTAAAAATGCATATTTAAGCTGGAATCTAGCAGCTGATAGTTGGAACATGGATATGATATCAACTATAAATGAAGAGCTTGATAACAAAAGTGAAGGAAAGTTATAATTTACAGTCGATGTGACATCTGTTGCATAGTTTACGTTAGAGCTTACTACTCTCTTCTACTCTTACAAGAAATCCCCTTACCATATAAACCTTCTATCATACAATTTTTTGTGAAATCTAATTTGTTTTCAAATATTTGACCAAATTTGCACCCTATCATAATTCTAATTATCTACAAAATGCAAGAATAATCGAATCCATTACACAATCAGATGCACGTTACATTAACATGTCCATATTACATATTCATGTTTCATAATAGTTATATCAATGTACAGCCCAAGAAACATTAACTGTGTTATCTTAATTAAAGTCTGAATGATTTGATGTACACGAACATATGCTTGAGTGATCCAGCGCGTATAGCCCCATAAAGCGCTTCATTTCTATCTCCATCATTGGCGGGTGGGAACATTCCATTAAGATTAGTTGGACCACAATCAGTGAACCACCAACCACCACTCATATCTGAAGCACAGTTTCTATTTAGATCCAAATCATTATCATTGTCAAATGTTGAGAAGCGAGCACCATTGTTGGCTTGAAGAGGGTAATTGGCTTCATCTACGTTTTCAAACCAGAGGCGGTAGCCTTCAGATTCATTACCAATCTTCAGTTTAAAAATTAATCACCATTTAATGTTACTAAGTAAGAACTATTACACATGTTGTTATCAGTTATACTATGCTTTCTTCTATACCTTGTACACACTTTATCTACTAGTTTTTTGCAAGGATTAGGAGATATCCTTATCATTTCTTTTTTATTTAAAAGTAATAACAATTCCTAGATGGTTTTAGACGCTAGACAACAGTTTCTGATAGAAAAGAATTAAGAAAGATGACCAAATACGGGCAACTTTTTAGTATGAATAATTCTATAAACATTTTTGCCAGGGTGGAATTTAATTTTTCTGTGTAAGTAGATGCCAAATATTTCTCCTTTAGCAAGCAGTCCTAAAATGCTATGTTAATATTCTAATAGAACAATTATATTCACCTTGACTGATTTATAGATGTGAGTGAATCCGCCTTCATCTTCTTCTTTGAAACTCAAGCTCACTTGTAGCCTCACATCCCGTCCCTCACTTTGTAACCTAGTCGTGAGAATATGTAAATTTTCATTTCTAATCCAGTATGAACGCCCTTTAACATTTCCAAATCCGCATTTATATTCTTCCCATGTTCGATTGAAGTCCATTGCATTTTCACTTCTTCTCAAAACTCTAATGGTATCTATAAAGTAAGATGTTTACAAGGTGTTATTTTACTTTATCAATATTCATTACAAAATGCTACATACTATATACGATTATACATTGAGCTCAATACAATTGGACAATCAACATTATCGAGTTGTAGAGGGGTTTAAAATAAGATAACTGGTTTCTAATGCTGATTGGAATTGTAGTGAGCAGTCACAGAAATAAGGTCACCTCCCTTTTGAGTGACTTGTGATTTCTTATGCCTCCCCCTACTCTCACCACGCATCTTTCGTGATTGCATAAGCGTTTTGGGAATGGCTTTCGTTTCATAATTGCTTAATCAAAAATATAACGTTCTTCTCAAGAGTTTCAAATCTGTATGAATTACAATTCATACATTCGGCAAAGAAATTTATTTGAGCATTGGAGCATAGAGCTAAACAAAGAATAGTACTTGAGCAATCATATAGTGCAGTTTTCAAGTTTAAATTATTTACTTCTGTTACTGAAATAAAGCTCGAATTGATTTGCTTCATTTAAGGAATCAATTATGTCCATTTTTGTGAATGTCTATACGTATATCTCAATTTTTGGATGAATTGTTTCATTTTTTTTAGATTTAAGCAAGAGTTATAGAATCTAATTTTTAATGAAATCCCATTCAATTGAATGAGAGAATAATTATGTGTTACTATTTATTATTTCTAAAATTATTGTAATCTATTGTTTCACTGGTCAACATCTCAACACTGAGAAAAGAATTTTTAGCTTCTAGTAAGCAAAGTTTGGCTAGGACTATATGAATGTGAAACGCTTGCGCAAAATCCAAAGCAAACCTGTCAATTAAATAAAATTGATTACTTTTACCTTGATTTACAGTAATCGAGATCCACGCTGCCACCCTCCAAGAGTCTAGGCTAAGTTGCACCATCCTTTGCGTCTCATTGGCTGCATCTTTGAGATCTGAAAAGCAGAAACATGTTATTTTTTATTTTTTAGCATAATTGTAATAAAATCATGCTTGAGCGTTACCGAGCGCTTGGTATGCCCTTTTTTAATAGAGATAATTTTAGTTTTCTATTCAAGTTGCATAGAACATGTAAGAGGAATAGATAGCACTCTGTTGACACGAGCATTGCACAATGAAACAAAGTCGAAAAGTGATCAGTTTATGATCCGTAGATAGTGTTCTTCAGCTTTGCGTGTGTCTCAGACTACTACTTGAATCTCGACTATTTTTTTTAGAACGTCATACACACTACGCCCTGATTACTAAACATCGTATTACAATTGAGAATTTATCTACGATACTTATCGATAAGAATTTGTTTCAAAATCCAAATTTTTGTTTTTTGACTCAGGATTAAAAAATTGTCTTTGAATTTAATAAAGCATCGAAGAAGTCAAATCATATCAGCATCAATGTGCTGAATTACCCTATGTAATGTCAATAAACCTGAATAACCTCAAACAATGCATTGGTAAAAAATCTGATTGGTCCAGAAGTAATCTGCATAGCTTTATCAAAATCGATTAGTTGTACCAATCGAATGTCACGAAAATTTTTCATAAATTCCAAATATATTTTAGTAGAGTTCGAGGCAGTTATGGAATACATTCAATTGATAGATTGCACTGGTTACTGTGTATCTCAAATTAAAATTCTTAAAGACAAGAATACAACGTGCATTAATCAACTCAACAACGAAACAATAGGGCATTGCGAAACAAGGCTATTGCTTGCACATGAACATCTCAGACGAAGGCAAGCTTATAAAAACCATGGATGTACAAAACTCTTGCAAAAAGTAGAGCCAATTATCTTAATTTATGTAATGGCCTAGACATTATAGTCTTAGTTGCTATTGTTTTCGTCTTTGATTTTACTTAATCTTGAGCTCATCATTATGCTAATTTTGATATGCAGTTCGTCTGTTCAAATTCCGTACTTTTATTCTAACCTTAATTGAGAAACTAACTAAAATGTGGGAACAACAGCTTTGGTCTACTCAGTGTTTTGGTACTTTGGTCAAATTGGGTACCCTTAATCCATGCTGTTACAGTGTAAAATAGTAAGAACGACATCATATTTGCACCGATGTTATCCCCTGAATTTTGTTTGCACCAAAACGAGAAAATCTAAAAATAGCAAAATCCATGATTTGACCAGAACTCTGCTCGAAGAAAACCTATTCGTTTTAATGGAATTGTTGACAATGGGCTCACGAAGCATAAACTCTTGAGGATGTTATTGATGTCGGCCAGAGATTTTGTTTTTAGATTTAAACTATCAAAAGCCGATTGTGTTAAATATGTATAATGTGTTTAGTTTTCGATAAGATAATATGATATTTTTGGCTTTTTGAACGTTTGAAAAAACAAAATTTAGATTCTCCATTTTGGTTCATTATAGTATCTTGCTAAAACTAATGTGCACATGACGGAAAACATGCTCAAACAATAAAGCTTTGCATATTCCAGAGAGCGTCTAACCTAGACATTCCCCTAATTCACACTTTCTTCTTCTTTCTGTTTCACCATCACATTCATTCGCAGAACATCCTTCAGCAACACAATGTCGTGTTTGAATTTGGCAGATTTGGTATTTAAAATCGGGATCATTGGCATCTGAAGGTGACCATTGGGTCCATCCATAATTCACTATTTAATAGAAAAATACATATTATCTGCGGGTAAATGAGCTAAGAATGAACAGAAAAGGGCAAACCATCAGTTATAAATAAACGTACAGAGATCAATTTAGAAATATATATCCTGCTTTGCTCTCTTTATAACATTAGCCATCAATTGACTCAAATTATTCATAACTCAAAATATAATTAGAGGAACACCGTGATTATCTACCTATAGTCTAGTTCCAATTCAAATTTTACTTTTGCAAAGCTTAGTTGTAAGGATAGATTATAGAAGCATCATGTCCATGAAACAATAAGAATGAGATTTGGATGTCTGCATATCACAAGTTCAAGTTGGTTAGCTACGAAATTATCTACTACGTTTCTAATGGAATAGAATGTACGACGTGTGTTTCATTTATAATGAGAACATCTGTGGTTTGGTTGCATAGTAACCTTGGACTGTTTACATACTATTTAGCTTGAAATAAATGAGATAAAGAAATAAAGTATTAAACTCAAACAGTAGAGTAATAAATGTCTCACCAACTCTTTTGCAGCCTTCACAATTCTTAAAAACAAGAAAATGTTTAGTTATTGTGATTGTGGAGAAATATTGCACTATTCATTCATGTACGTATAACCTACCTTTACTTCAAGATACGTCCCATTTGTTGAATTGATAAGCTTTGATGTGTTGCTACACATGGTCTTGTTCAACAACAAACACATAAATCCAATGCTATGCCTTGCAATTACATTCACTGACACACATCCATCGTTTTCTGCACACGAAATAGCGCATGACGTAGCATCAGTCGTGTTACTCTCTGTGAAAGACGCAAGATCAAGTGTTTTGTTTTCTTCTTTGTTAAATAAGTAGAGATTAGACGCAGAAGATTCTTTGGTAGCTGATGCGTAGATAATTCCAATCAACATCAGCTTGACGTAAGGAGACATGGTATGTATGAAGGGCTCCTATGGGAGAGACGAATAATTATTAGGTACGACTTAAACTGCAAGTATTGAAACGAATAAGCGCCGTCGCAGCTGAATTATTATACTAATCAGTATACCTTCACTGTTTGCAAAATTCCATTGTTATCAAAATTATATATAATTTAATCGATCTGGTCATTAGTTAAAGTAAATTGATAAATTAACGATTTTTGTTTTCACTTGTAGTTGAACCTAATCAAGCAGGTCACATTCCGTTGTAATTTTCCACGTCCGCCATGGTATGTCACGTGAAAAATGTTCTAGGTAAGAGGTCTATTCCAACTTCCACTCAGATTGAAACTCTGTGAAATATCATACTCCACTTAACTGTAATCAGATTTTGTGTTCTTCATTTTAACATATCTAGCTAATTGCTAATAAATAAACGAATAAATATATTTTGACTCCTACTTAAGTTAATTAATCAGGCGAAAAGATGGAAATAAACATGATTACCAATCAATCATCGTTAAACAGTAATAATTTTTACGATCTATTGAAAAACTCTTCTTATTTCAAGCATTTTAAATGACTTATTAGCTTCCTGAAGTTCTACTGCAACAACATTTTCTACTGTACCTTAAAGTGCTCCTGACACCAAAAATGTTTTTTTACAGATTCGAGTACCTGAGGTCAAATTAGGAAGAATGGTGGAAATAATTTTTCAATTTGAACGCATATTAATAGAGATATTTGACTTACAAAGTAGGGTATTTGCTGTCATTTCAGAATTTCAAAACTCGGAGCGAAAGTCAGAATGACAAGAGGGCTCACTATAGGAAAAAGAGCAACTTTGAACTTTGAAAAATCGTATGTCTTTCTGCGCGAAACCAAAAGTTTTCTCGAAACAAGTCAGGTTTGCCCACATCTTTAGGACACCTTTTTAATGAAGAATGGATAAACGTGACACAGAAATGCATGAGATACAAGGACTTTTAGTCGGAAAAATTGCGTTTTGCTGTCAAAAAGGCGTTAAAACGGCTTACCCTCACCTGTCAAAATGACAGAAATTTGCACGATCTCACGCAGATGACGATGGAATGAAACCATCAAAATAGGAATACGTAATTGCACTATTTCGGGAGTTGACTCCCGCTGCTAGAAAGTATTAGTTCCTCCTTATTTTGTAGTTTTTTTGTGTTTGGAAAACTTCACCGACCCCGGCTCACACATTGCGAATCTAGCTTGTTTGACATTTGGAAATCATGGAGGCTCAGAAACACGAAGGTCAAACGAACACAAGATGCGCGCTTACACTTTCAAATGTTATTATGTTATTCTTATCGCTGTTAAGAAAATCACTTCTCCTTGTCAAGTGTTATTATTGGAATGCTATTTGCAATGTTCATTTTATATCATAATCCTGCCGCCACAGAAATCTTTTTATCCTACGATCTGTCCAATGATAACACTTGATATATCGAATTAATTTTCTCAGCAGCGATTAAAATACGTTCGCAAGTAAGCTTGCATTTGGTGTTTTTCTTTGACCTTCGTGTTTCTGAAACTCCATGATTTCCAAATGTCAAACAAGCTAGATTCGCGATTAGTGATCCGGGGGTCGGTGAAGTTTTCCAAACACAGAAAACTACAAAATATAGAGAGAACTAATCCTTTATAGCAGCGGGAATCAACTCCAAAAATAGTGCAATTACTATGAAGCAGCATCGGGGTCAAAAATGATTAACCTGTTATTTTACCACATTTCTCCTGTTACATTCCTCTCAGTGACAACTGTCTCGGTGACACGTCTCTCAGTGACACTTTTCGTGGTGACATCTTTGCCAGTGACACGTTTCGCAGTGACATCTTTGCCAGTGACACGCTTTGCAGTGACATTTCTCTCAGTGACATGTCTCCCAGTTACATCTCTCTCAGTGACATGTCTACCAGTAACATGTCTCCCAGTAACACGTTTCGCAGCGACTTATAACTCAGTGACATGTCTACCATTAACACGTTTTGCAGTGACGTCTTTCCTAGTGACCGCAACCAGATGTTCTCTTACAAATAGTTGTTCAGCCTCGCAGCCAGTACTTTTTCGAAGCAAGCGTTTTCAGAAGGAAGGAAACAAAGTTGTCACCGTGAAAGAAAGCCTGCATGATGTTTTGTTATTAAGATCTCAATTTAATATTACATTAGCCTATTGATACACTATTCCGCGTTCACATCATCCAAACCAATTATTGATATTTTGGTGAACTTGGTGTCAACTTGGTGTCTTTGGGCTCTTTCGCTTAGCCATAGGAGAGAGCCTAGAAAGCACTTACAATAAAACTGGAAATGATGGTCGTAAAGTTCCTTACAGTTCAATGCATCGAATCTATTTATTCAAATTGAAAATCAGCATAGCTACTGTCTTTGTGGTGTTCTTTTGAAGAATGTATTGCATCTTTCTTTATCTATTCTCGCTGTTTTAGCTATTTCAAGCTTTCTTTTATAAAGCATGTATTGTCATCTTCTAGTTTTCACGCAAGTAAATAGCATGAGTAGTCAAAGACTGTTTGGATAAAAATAGTATAATCTTAATTTCTATAAATTTATACATGTCTTGCTCCAAATCTTTAAATAATAACACATAAAAACAATGTTAATTATACTCGTATTTATATAGATCGTTTTGAACGTTGATCCTTCTACGGAATCATAGTTTGAAGATGCTTCTATTTATTTATCACGGTTTCATGATCTCAGCAATTAACAAATCTCTATAGAATCAAAATGATTTATCATACTCTATACTTATTCTTATTTGACCCATAAGCGGGCCCATAAGCGTATATGTTTTCATTTGCGGGTTTGTTTACATTTGCTTACATTTGCTTACAAAGCGAGTCTATTCATAGTATTTTACGTAGCATTTATTTCAATCTATACCGTAATGTTAAGGAATACAAGTACCTAAAATTTTTCACTTACTTATCTCATCACATTTATTAATTAAAACTGAAATCAAAACTATAATCCAAGGCATATAAATTTATTAATCAAAACAAAGCATGATGCAAAACTAATGTTTCAAGCTCAAGCATCACATCCTGAGATATTTGATATAAAAAACCTGCGCATGTTCTAATGGGCTTCACTTTCTCATATTTTGCAAAAGAACTATTAAGCATATTATAATCCAATAATAGGCTGATCCACTGATGCTATGTAGATGTCGTATAATAGCACAAATATTCCATCGCGTTCTTTCACAGTGACAACTTTGCTTCCTTCCTTATGAAATTGCTTGCTTCGAATGTGCTGGTTGAGAGGCTGAACAACTATTTGTAAGGAAGTGAATTGCCTTTAGGAAAGACGTCACTGCAAAACGTGTTACTGGTAGACATGTCACTGAAAGAGATGTCCCTGCAAAGCGTGTCACTGGCAAAGATGTCACTGCAAAATGTGTCACTGACAGAAATGTCACTGCGAGAAGTGTCACTGAGACAGTTGTCACTGAGAGGAAGGTAACTGGAAAAATGTGGTAAAATAACACGTTAATCATTTTTGACCCTGATGCTGCTTCATAAATTACGTATTTCTATGTTGATGGTTTCTTTCCATCCTCAACCGCGTGAGATCTGAAGCCTGTTCACGCTGTTCTGCGTGCAAATTTCTGTCATTTTGACAGGTGACAGTGAGCCGTTTTAACGCCCTTTTGACAGCAAAACGCAATTTTTTCAACTAAAAGTCCTTGCATACGATTTTTCAAATTCAAAGTTACTCTTTTTCCTATAGTGAGCCTTCTTGTCATTCCGACTTTCGTTCCGAGTTTTGAAATTCTGAAATGACTGCAAATACCCTACTTTGTAAGTCGAATATCTCCACTAATGTGCGTCCAAATTGAAAAATTATTTCCACCATTCTTCCTAATTTTACCTCAGCTACTCGAATCTGTACAAAAAATTCTCGTGTCAGGAGCACTTTAAGGTAGCTAAATGCATGCAATTCTAGAATTCTTTAATTTTAATTTTGTGGGATTTGTTCGAATCGATAAGGGGGTTTTTATAGAGAAACCAGTACGTCGTAGCCTGCTCCCAGACTCTACTGAAATTGAAACTCAGTGAAACAGTAGACTCTGCTAAACGGCGGCCAAAAGCTTGTTCTGGTAAATTCAAAGGGGCATAGAAATGTGTGAAAACATTTGTCTTTCCAAGCTTGTGATTCGACTCCAAGGACATCATTGTGTGGATGATGGAGGCAATCAACATTCTTGAACTCCAGTAAAAGCTGCTTAAACACATGTTGCCAAAATATATTTGGCATTTTCAAACTCAAAGGCAGAATGAGCTGCTTTATAGGGTGCAAGTGCTTATCGCTTCTGTGTAGTAAGGTATTCACAAGCAGAGCCCAACAGGAAAGTGATTGTTCTCCTTTACCAGGAAGTTCGCATTACTACTAAAGATGTATACATTTACTTACCATACATGATTCATCCAAGCTACTTTGAAAAGGAGCACAAACACTAGTTTTTTGTATCCTATGAGAAGACTGATAGAGCTTGCCCATGATAGCTATCTGCTGCAAAGTCAACGAAAGCCTAATGATCCTCGGTACAGTGGCCTGGAATCAATACTGATGTTCAGGATGATGGAAACCGATATGAAAATTTTATTAAAGACTATTTATTTTCATCATAAAATTCCATTGCAGCGCATAGTTTTCATGTTGATCAACAGCCTTGGGTGTCAATGCGGAATTACTTGTTATGGGTATCCTGGAGTATTTCTTCCTTTGAGAAAATAGGAAGAAAGAAAAATTCTTTTCGTTTGAAAATTCTTTTCTCCAAATCACATGAAATATTTATTTTGTTAATGGCTTCGTAATTCTATCACGCATTTCTTGCGTCTCACTACACATCATTCTTGCTATAAAACGCCTTACAGCCGTATTAACCCTTCTATATTAGAAAGTATAAGATATCATATCATTGTTTTATTTTAAGATTTACAATGAACGTGATGACTATGTCTCTCGTTTAGCCACAAAAATGCATTCTCAAATCTATGGAAATTTAGCTATAAAATGTTCGTTAAGGGAATATCTATTGGCACAGTGTTTAATGAGACAATGAAGACAATTTGGATTTGATTTTTATTGTGATGTAACATGATGGAGCTATCAAAGAAGTTGAAAAAGTGAACAAAGGCAATATCAACTCTGTCTATCTGGAGAAATGTCAAACTGTACCTAATTCTCTCTTGCAACTCTTTCACATTTTTTCTATTCATTTCTTGAAATAAGGCTTGTTTCGAATTTTTGATCACTTTTAAACACAAGATAAGTACTATAATTTTACTTACATGAGCTACGATCATAATTTAACCCATTGTTAGTAAGATGCATCCTATATGTCGATCTGTTTTTTCTAGTATACTCGTTTTGAACGTGCTGCACGATGTAGCTTAACTAAATCATATTTCTCATTACTTAGGTGTTCTGATGTACATTATATGATGTTTGAACGATCCTGAACGTAGAGCCCCATACATCATATTACTTCTATCTCCATCGTTGGCGGGTGGGAACATTCCATTAAGATTAGTTGGACCACAATCAGTGAACCACCATCCACCACTTAGATCTGAAGCACAATTTGCATTTGGATCCATATCATTATCATTGTCAAAAGTTGAAAATTTAGCACCATTGTTTGCTTGGAGTGGGAACTGTGATTCATCTTTGGTTGTGAATGAAAGACGATAGCCATCAGATTCATTTCCGATCTTGAATGTAAATATCAATATCAATTCAATTTTGATAGTAATAATTGCATATCTTGGTATTAATTATACTATGCTAATCATTCGCACTACTTTACCTTGGCAATCTTATGTCTAATAATAAACTTGAGCATGTTTTAAACAAACTTAAGATCTGGAGTTAGAATGCTATCTGCTAGATAGGGCATGTTTAGCTTCATTTGAGGCCACAATTTTAGATCAACGTGATTTTAAATTTATCCAACAGATTCCAGTATAGAATTTCTAATGAGTTGATCATTCCAATGGTTTCAACCTGAAAACTTTGTTGTTTAAACATTTCTTCAAATGTGATACAAATTATTTCACAATTTAAAGATATTCATTAGGTGGATAAAAATCCTTATGAAGATGAGAGAGGAATAAGGTCTGTATGCATACATAGAGAACAAATTTCCTATAAATAAACAGTCTAAAAAAGGCACTTTTCTCCTTGCTAAAGAGTAAACAGATTTTCGTAAAAATAACCAAATTGTTTAAGGAGCATTTCGTTATTTCCATGACGTTTCAAATCGCAAGGATGTATTCACCTTGACTGAGTTGTAGACGTGACTGAAAGAGGGTTCTTGTTTGGGATGAATGTTTATCTCTAGGTTTGGGCTTCTTCCTTTGCTTCTTAGCATATTTGTTAGAATATGAAGGTTTTCAGTTCCAATCCAAAACGGAGGCTGATCTGCTTTTCCAAATCCATACTTATATTCTTCCCATGATCGGTTAAAGTCCATTCCGTTTCCCTTTCGCCAGGAAACTCGAATCAGATCTATAAAACAGACGTTAAGATATATGATATACCATTATTCATTACAATACTATATGCTACATGTAGCCTAAAACAGGTTTGTCAACACAATTTCAGAAAATCTGTATAACCTCATTTCAAAGGGTTTGAAATGCCAATAATCCTTCTATTTATTTTATTCTTAGGCCTATCGTGGCTCGATTATTATTATTATCCGTGAACAATTTAAGGGAATGACAGAATTTTACAAATGCAATATTATTATTATTATTATTATTATTATTATTATTATTATTATTATTATTATTATTATTATTATTATTATTATTA
>JANVCG010030328.1:0-10519 GCA_025505365.1 Haliclystus inabai | reverse complement strand
TAATTAATCACTCAAGTAAGCGAAACTATAATACATTCACAACAACTTCACGGTCGGAATGTTTTCCACATTGCGACCCGATAAATGTACTGTTTCAAATAATTCACATGGCTTTCTTTTTGCGAAAACAACTGAAGCCGATAAAAATAGTTAAAATGACGGATTTTTTTTGAAAAAGAATCCCTTTAATTTTATTAAAAGGAAGTAAAAAGTTCGAGGTCCAGTTTACTATTTGGAAAACTACTAGAAGTATGGAAGCAACATTTAATTAAAGAACGACTCCTCGGTTATATCGTTCACGTGTCGGCTTTTCAAGAGTTTTCTCTGTGTTTGTCTATCTCTGTCACGCCCAACGGCCTCCTTTAAAATTCTACCGGCGGGAGTGGCCAGTGGGATTGTTCTAATTACAATAAAACATTCTAAACACGTTTTATCTCAAAATATAAAAATAATTAGTTCAAGCATCGTCATATCCTCTATCCAATTTAATGTTGTAAATTTTGTACGCCTTGAATTGAAAACTGAGGAAAAAGTGAAGATTATTTTACGTGAATATTTTTGTCCATGATTTTCCAATAAACGAAAAAAAAACATCAAGCACAAGAACAAGATAAAAAACAGAAATCACGTGATATGAATCAGTGGAGAGCACGCGTAGATATCAGTATGCACAGTGTATTTGTTTTACAAACCTTTTAACACTCTCGCACGAGGTAAAGCATCCAAGAATGTTCTTTCAGAATGTTTATATTCAACAGGCGAACCTACGATCAACAAAAACATCATTGCAAAATAAATCAAAGAAAAGCAAAAAGCGATAATCTTTTTGTAACGATATTTAAATGAATTGTTTGTGTACTTACCTAACGCCAACGCAGGTAGCAAACATACGAAAATTATCGACAACATTTCAAAAACTGTGTCGTACAACTAGTGTATATTTGAAAACTAAAAGCGTTTGAAGCGTATAACTCGTGCAACACTGGCATCAGGCAAATGACCTTCGTTATCTTCACTGGTCAGAAGTGAAATGGTTTAATTCGCTTGCTTGCATTAGTATAATGGAAACAATTTTTTTTTGTAAAAATGAAAAAAAGTTTGTATGATACGAAACGAACAATTGAACTGAGAAAAAGAAGAATCACTAGCGCGGATAGAATTCATTCTTTATTTGTAAAAGGGGATCAACGATCATTCTGAGGACAAAAATGCTGTTACACAATACAACAGACAATATTACCTAGAAGTTGTAGCAAAACACGAGAGGTGGAGAATTACCCCTTTATCAAAGAAGCATTTTTCCAAAGAATATTTGGTTATTATTTCACAGTTTAATGCGATGATATGTAAAATTGAGAAAAGCAGTAATTAGGATTAAAGTTTATGATGATCCTGCTGTACATAAATCACATTCAAATTTAGTTTCCAAACTTGTTTATTAAAACCATTTAAATTTGCGTTGAGCCCTAAGGTTCTAAAAATGTTCACGATTTGTCTACTCATTTCCTTTTTCTTGATTTGATTTCACAACATTCTGATATCCTTTTTTTTGTCAATTCCATCTAGATTTGATACCATCTCAAATACAATACAATCTTTATCAAAATACAACTACAAGATAAGCGAGCTGTTTGTTTGGCGATGTAACCGCCACAGATCAACTGGACTATACAAGGTGGTACCAGCTAAACAAAACCATATCTGTAGCGGATATCGGATTCATGTTAATAACGGATTCATTGGCCTCGTAATCAAATAGCCTCTATTGAGATAGTAAATAGGTTGATAGAGACTGACTACAACATATTTACAATAACTATCATATTTATCAATAAATCACCTACCGTAAAGAGAAATACTGATCAAACTCTAGTATTTTGATCTCAAATCCAGCAATTGATGATTGGCTAACGAAATTCTACTGGCATTTTGCCAAAGTGTAGACGAGCTCATAAAACTTAATTTAATCGAGACCACACGCATGAAGAGGCAATTCGCTTTTCTATGGTTCTTGAAATACAAAGCCCTTCGGTACATACCTTGGCAAAAGAATTGATTTAATTTTAATAGAAGAAGAATAACTATTTTTCTTATGATGAAAGATAACGACTTGAGATAAAAAAATATATTTATCCGAATGTATAGGTGTTACCAAATAAGCATTATAAAAGTAACAATTCAATCATTGCATTGATATTTAATATTTATTGGTTACATGATCTAGACATAGATGTTTTCAGAACATTTTAAAGCCTTTTGATGAGACGAGGTAAAAAAAAAAACATATTGATTATATTCTCACCAATGTACGGAAAAATGGAGGAGCAGCTTTCTACTATACAAATACGTTGTGAAAATGAAAACTATTTAGTGGCTATAAAAACAAAGTGAACGGCTTTCCCTCTGCACAATTCAATGGTAAAAAAACGATCAAATCAAAATCTGTCTGGAACGCTCTCTGTGGCACGCTGTATGAATTCTTTTACCATTCGGCTCGCGCCAACAGCGAGCCAGAAAGCCCTTGGAACGGTGCGCTGATAGCACGCTGTATAACCTAGGCCTGACTTTCATTCTCTTGAGTAGTACAACTAGTTTCTTTTTAAATGATGGTTTGAAACACTTAACCGCAGCCTACTTTAGCCTTCAACTACATAATCAACGTCTGCGTGAATATTGTCTAAAATGTTTGTTCGGTTTTGATTATATTATTGTTGTGAGGTATTATTAAATGAAGATATAGAATCTAAGAGATTGTATTTGACTATTCACTCCCAGGATTCTTTGTCTCACTATTCTTTTTGACAAAATGTCATTTTGATTTGAAATTTGAAAATCAACTTACACGCTTCTCTCATATTTTACTGACACAGTTCCATTGTCAAAATCCACTAGTTAGGATTAAGAGATTGTGTTTTAATCGAGTTCTCCAGGATACTTCGGTACATTGTGCGAGATGATCATGTTTTCAAAAATATTTTCCATTTCAATTTAATTTCAAAGCAACATGTCATATATTGTACTCTACATGTGAATAAGACTCAAATTGAATGGGAATACCCTGCAGTGGTAAAATAATTCAATCAGCTTCCTATTTATCTGATTGTGATGAATTTAGAATGCTGGCGCTCGAAATTTCCTATCTTGACAAATTTTATAATGGCATTATTCAATCCGGTCAATCTTGAAAAAAATGTGAGATCAGCAAGATCCAGTCAGTCCAATCTTGATGAATTTAGATTGATGGCGTTCAATTTATCTGATCTGTATTCAATCCATACGATCTTTATTTACTTTAGATTGGTGTTCAATAAATCTCTTAGCCCCCGAAACCGACTCTTTTTTAATTACATCCACACCGTGTTTTAATTCATTATCCAATGCATGTTTTATCGATTTGGCTTCATATGTTGAATAATAAGCAGAGGCTAAGTCCGTCCTTAGACACTGTTGAGGTAATTCCGAAATATCTTTAGCTAGCAACATAGCAGATTTTAATGCTTGCCCTTTAGGGACAACACGATTTACCAGACCAAACGAGAGAGCCTCATTGGCATCTACTGGCCTCCCTGTTATTATTAAATCCAAAGCTCGAGATAAACCAATCAGTTTTGGTAGACGAACTGTCCCACCATCAATCAAGGGTACTCCTACAAAGAAAACAGATGTTTCTATACAGTCAAACCTGTATACAACGACCATATATCGGGTTGGTTAATATTAACCAATATAGGCAGGTGGCTGTTCAGTAGAGTGACCTTTATAAAGAGGTATTGAGGTACTTGCTCTAGAGGCCACAGCTACACACAAAACTGTTTGTAGGAATATTGAATTGTGCACCTCCAGACTTTCTTCAAGAGTCATATAATATGAGCAGTAAAATGTAATGTTTGAACAAAAATCACTGTCACTTAATTCCCACATGCCAATTCTGTTAAGACAGTTTCATTTGTGTTCAAGGGAATAATTAATAGCTTTGTATTTTAGAAGATTTAGAGGGGAATGACAATAATTCCTGGTAAAGATTCTGGATTGGCTGTAGTACTAGGGTAAATGCAAAGTATGAATTTTAATTTAAAGCTAAAGACAGGGCTCAATTGTAATTGGAAAGTTAGACACTCACCATGTTTTCGACAGAACACACCCATTATTGAATCTTCTTCAGCTACTCTCATGGTACAAAACAGAGCTAGCTCCAACCCACCAGCAACTGCATAACCAGAAACAGCAGCTATTACAGGTTTACTCAATTGGAGATATGTTCCACCCTGAAAGTTATAAACCAACAGACATTTAATCTTGCACTTATGCAGTATTACATAGTAGCTACTTTCTTCATTTCTGCTCCAAAATTTTATAGGTTCATATGTGATACTAGTGAAATGCACCTGCTGTTCTTGGTGAATTGGTTTTTATGAAATATTTTTAATTGAAAAGTTACATCTAATAGCATGTTTTGTTATGTTTTCTCAAACGATGAAAATGTTATTGTATTTCTCACCCTCAGAAAACTTTGAAGGCCGGAATGAGGCTAGCTTTCTGTAAATTCTATTTATGGCACTCATTTTTCTGTGCCTAGAATCATTTTTAAACAAATCTCAAACTATTTTCACATTTAATGACATGTGTTTCAACTTTTAAATGTTCAAGACAAAGCGCACACACCATAGGGCCATAGCTCTCCTTAAAACGTCGACGAAATCGTTCAGAAGAAGATTTTTCATCTGTAAGACTGATTTCGGATAAATCATATCCACTACAAAAATTTTCACCACCGACTCCATGCAATACTGCGACGCGAGAGTCATCTGTGCTCTCAAACTTTCTGAATGCTGCCGACAGACTAACGGCAGTTTCCCTGTTGACAGCATTCTTCTTATTTGGTCTGTTTATACCAATAGTTACAATAGGACCCTCTTCTTTGTAAATTACAGTATCAAAACATTGCATATCAGTATTAGACACATTTGAAACATGTCGAATTTTCGTGAAATTGACGTCCATGATGTGTGGACTGTGTCGAAGGCAAATAGTCCACGGTGTCAACAATCGATGATATTCCATATTCATTAATCTTTTAAAAGATTTCATATTTAGTTATTTACGATCAGTATCCAGGTAAAAGTATTTTTCTGATGATATTGATCTAAAATAGTCAATAAGATAAGGGATAAATGCCACCAAACTCAACTAATCAAATCCTGTTGTGCTAATTTGCTGTCCTTTTCTATGTACCTCATTTACGCGCTGAATACACGAGACTGTTACAACAGGATAGAATTTTCACGAGAAAACATTCCATTTAGATTTAGATGATATTGTATAGCACAATCGGAAAACTCGCTTTCCAAGTGATGTGAATCACTAATCACAACAAATTTCAAAAATCGTTTCTTTTGATGCAGCCTTAATTACCATGCAACTGAATAATGGTATTTCATCTACAGTCGTTGATTACGTTAGCGTTGGATGCAACCGAACAGCGCATTGCTTAGACTGGGCTGACAATGGGCTGATTGCATATGGAGCCTGTCATTCTGTCGCAATTTATGAGCCAGAGGTAAGAGGCTAATCATTTGTTAATTTTTTTCTTGATCTCAAAGTGTTTCGTAGTATACTAGCCAAATAATTGAGTAAGTTTAATAGGCTAGGCTAGGACTAGTTTCTAAAGCAGAATCCAGATCCAGACCGTAAAGTTTGCATAGTGGCTTAGTGCGCGCCTAAATTAATTTCCTTTATGCCAAATTGCGCATCTATTCCATATAATTTACAAGAAATTTATAATATTTGACCTGCAGATTTGCTATACAGCAAACTTCACTTTTTCAAAATATGTCTATTAACACATACAATTTAAGACTTTCCTTGAAAGTTTCAAGTGTTCAGCTTGAATGATTGAAAATATTATCTCTGGTGTAGCCTTGCCGAACTCTGCAGACTGCCCTATGCCTGCCTGCATCGTCAAAGCAGTAAAACTCAGCTCATTTCCTACTTCACTAAATCTATTCAATCTATCTTACTCAAGCTAATAATACACTTATAGTCCTATGGAAAGATCATATTAATGAAACCTAAATGCTACGGTTGCACCAAACAAACAAATTCTGTTTGTTTGGTACCAATCTAATGTAAATTGCGTCAGATTGGAAAAACCGATCATCAAGCCATTTGCAGATCAATACTGATCATGCGACCGACGAGTAATCAAAACATTTAATAATTTTTAAAAAGGGATTACAACTTTATTATTAGTTCAAGTTAACTGAAATTGAAAAGTAACTTATTTCAGGGTGATCTTCAAGGCAATGTAGTAATAAAATCCACTCAATCGACTATTCGGCTTCTAGTTTGTCTATTCAAATGACAGAAGATTGTCTTGAAATTTGATCGTAGTGTTTTCAAATTGAAGAATAATACCAATAGAAAATAAAACACAGATAAATTGCATATTCAATATTCCCAAAAGAAAACATAGGCTTCCAGAAACTGTAGATAACTGAAGAATAATATCCAAACAACAGAACTGCCGGCTGTCTTCTTCACCAGGTCTCTTTGCATGTTAAAATTGCTAGGGAACTCTCCCTCATCTATATAACTATACAATATTGTGTTACGCATCATTTGGTTCTATTTTTGTACATGTTACCATGGTAATTGGATTGCACAAAAACACCTATTACGCAGGATAAATCGATGGTTCACAATGGTCAACTTATTTTCTGGATAGAAATTCTGATCAATATTCACAAGTCAAGTTTCAGTCATGTTGGATAATATTTAGGCCTACAAAAGAAAATTGTTTTTCCAACAATATAAATATTTATTCTAGAAAATTTAATTCATTTCACTACAATTCTCTTTTCCTTTGACATATTATTATGGTAACATAATATGGATGGAAATTACAGCCTGTTTTTAAAGCAACATTAATACTCTCTATACTAGCTTTTGAACTCAACAATGTTGTATCAGAAAAATTAATGCAACTGCAATGTCAATGAAGTACCAGTACCATATCATGGTAACACTTGAAATTGTAATTTGTAATTTTCTGCCTATCAAAACCTGCACTTTCATGTTCAACCATCAACTAGAGACTAGGATTAGATAATCTGTCAATTGATTTTTTGATTCTAGACCAAACAATCTTATCTTTTTATGCACTATTTGTCAATGAGTAGGATTGGTATGTTTGATCGGTATCAATCGGTGACCGGCAATGATGTGGTAAGAGATCGGTTCGGTTGAAAATATGCTGTTGGGTGCAACCCTACAAAATGTAACTTGAAGACGTATAGACATCGATTTTTCTCCTATATAATTTTGTTAATTCAACGTTCTCACTTGCGCAAGAAGTGAGATACAAATTTTTGAAGTCATGACTTGCTGTTTTTCCTATAGTAAGCCCTCTTGTTGTTTTCGCATGAGTCCTGACCAAGTTCAAATAAAAAATATGCTTATTAAGTGGTACATTCAACATTAGGCCTACATATCTCAATTTATACGCGTCCAAATTGGAAGAGATCATTTTTACCAAACTTCATTATTTAGCCTAAGCTACCTGAATCTGGAATAAAAAATTGTGGTGTCTGGTGCACTTTAACGAAAAACACTTTAAAAGAACATCGTCTTTGATATGTATCAATTTATAGACAAACATCTTATCAATGATGATCAGTGAAGGGTATGATGATAGAAAGTGGTAATTACATAGTATTAAATGATTTGGTTTTTATGGTTCTTTTTGGACATCATGCAACATTCTCAACACTTGCAACATAATCAAAATCTTATTTTAGCAGTACTGTTTTTCCAAGGTTGATGTCTTTGAAATGCGTTTGAAAACCATTTCTTCAGTCAGGAACACTTGTTTTCTCAAAATTACAAGCCTACAGCCTACAAATCTACTACATTTTGATGCATTAATATCTCCCATATCTGGTTACTTTTGTCTATTGCAGTGTGAGCAGCATGCTGGCCTTATTGTTAAGATGTTACGTGAGCATAAAGACCGTGTGAATTGTGTTCAGTGGCTAAACACTGGTATTGTGATAATTCTTATCAATGTATTGTTTTTCAATATCATTAGATATTGCTTAATTATGTTAGATTTATCTAAGAGGCACCAATCATGGGTTGCTAATAAATTACAAAGATTTGAAAAGTAAACAAGTGCTTTTAATTAATAACATTGTTATATCATATATTTGCTTGGCTATTTAAGAAAGTGCAGTTTTGTGTAATTTTTAAAATAGTCAATAAATTGAAAGCAATCAGCTGTTATTGTTTCTTGAAGAGTTAGACCCATGCCTTTCATAACTTATTAAAATTATCTATGAAGTATTGCAGTATGGTTCAGCGTAAGTCATAATTATCATTATGTAAATCTGAAAATCTGATTAATCCAATGTCTTTATTCTTCTTTATCAATCACATTCACAAATAGGTACCGGACATTTGCTCTTCTCTGGTTCAACAGATAAAACAATCTGCGTCTATAGTCTGAATTCGCAATCGGTATGATTTCATGGAATTTTTTTGAGATAAGTTTGTGTTTTATGCTTTCATTGCTTATTGCTGATTTTTCATTCAAACTTTGTTTATTTTAGTCTTGGGTTTTGCAAGAACGACTTGTAGGTCATGAAGGAGCAATTTCAGTGATAGCTTCCTTGCATGGCATTGATGAAGGAACTTCTTCATTGATGGCTTCAGCATCTGCAGATTCAACTCTGCGACTTTGGTCAAACTCAAAGCAAAATGGTCAGTTTAAATTGGGTTTTGAAAATTTCTTTTACACACTTATGAAGACATTCAACACCTTTACAAAATTTTGTGTTACATAACTGTGAGACTTTTCACATTCGCAAATTTTGTAACTAAGGTTTTTCTCTTCTCGTATATGTGAATTTGGATTAGTGGCTACATAAAATTATAGAGATATCATTTTACAAAACGTTTAGATATCAAAATACTGTAGCTAAATCCTATATTTACTATCGAACATTCACATAGCTGCTGCTTACTGAAAATCTATGGGATTGATTGAGATTTTAGTTTCATAATAATTTTGCACAGATTATTATCTGAAAACAGAGATCTTGGCTGGAATCATCTACTTAGGACAACTCTTACTTTTTGTTTCACTACAGCCATAATGTTTTGATGCACCTACCATTCTGTTAGCTATTTAATATGATTTCTTATTGGTTTCATTTGTAGGATTTGAATGTATCCAATCTATTTCATTTGGTAATGGTTTCTCGTTGAGCCTTGCACTGAGTTTTCTTCCATCATCATCAGGTATGTACAAAGCTTTTTCTCAAGCCAAAGCATTATAGATACATGTCCCTAGCTATGTTCGTGGACATGTAGTTCAAGAGCCATGGATCATGAGTCATCATTATCAATCCTTTGGAAATAAGTTTATTTACAACATATATTTGTTCTGAATACATAATGATGATGATAAATACCTTTTTTTTGCTATTCTATGGTTATTGTACATGGTTACTTACATAATATTATGTTTTCACAAAACACAATTTCATTCTCATGTATTTTATATACCTACCTTTTTAATTTTTTGTTCAAGTGCCGTTCCTTGCATGTGGCTGTGATACATCACAAATTCAAATTTATAAATTTGAAAATAGTAAGGTGTGTAGTAATAATGTAATTGTTTTCTTGATGTGGCTCTTTCAAATCTGTTTTTTACAGGAGTTTCATTTTGTTAATTGCAATATTAAGCATTTAATTCTCAGCTTGTGTACAACACTGGGTCCCTTGAGGATAATTTCAGCTAACTTGAATTCAAGTCCATGTCAGACTTACCAATATACTATATGATTATATCATAGGATGGTGGATATGCTTTTTTCTTTTCAAGCCTAACCTAAGATGAAAGGTGTATGCCTACTGATTTTATATACCAAAATATCATTTTCCTTACTTTTTTGTGCAGCTGTAGTTGAATGTCAAATTTCTGTTGAAACACATCAATGCCACAGTTCATTCTGATATCTATTTTTTACTACTACTGCATACACGTTTCAATGTTTCATTTGCTTCCAGTTTGAAAAATGTGTTTCTTTAAGTGGACATGAAGACTGGATCCAGGCTCTCACATGTTGCACTCTGGGTGAGTCTTCTTGTAAATTTACTTTGTATACAATGCACCTTTCATCAACATTACATTACTTAATATGTGCTACACCTTTTGAACCTATTCTCAGGCGATGGTAGTGTGTTAATAGCTAGTGGAGCACAAGATAATTACATTCGCCTTTGGAAAATCATGCCATCAAGAGGAAAAACAGATGTAAAAATTGATCTGAAAGACATTGAAATGTCGAGGCAAACATTTCAAGTGTTGAATGGAGGTAGGAAATTTATAGAAATTCATTCAATTGTAGAAAGAAAAAAACACAATCAAGGCAAGGCTACCGTTATTAAAATTTGGTATAGGCAAATGCCCCTCGAGCAATACTGAAATCAGATGGCTGGTTTCAGGCCTCATGTATCA
>JANVCG010030317.1:0-10520 GCA_025505365.1 Haliclystus inabai | reverse complement strand
GTTATTGTAGTCCGAATTTTTGCTGCCGTATCACTAATCGTCACCAAGTAACTCCCCTCGTCAGCTATCATATCTGCATATGAGGCAAGCACCTTGACACCTCGATATGGTCGCACCATAGCGTTAACAATGTCTTTTTGTATCTCACAATCACCGAGTTTAAATCGTTCATAAGCCCTTTTAATCACGTTAGATTTAGGCATTTGGACCAATCGCCCAAAAATAGTATGTATCTCCTTTTTTTCTTCTTCACTATAACAAGCTCTATCAAACTTGCGATTCCAGTAGATCCGATTTACACCTGCTCTCACTTGTATCATAGCACTCGATGTTAAACTTTGGTCCATCGTTGACACGGACAGGGTCAAGAGGCTATCTGTACCATGATATACAAATGTGATCGGGCTATAACTCTCAAATTCGGCTCTGGGAACAGATGAAGTATTTTTGATTTCTCTTGGATTATCACCAGCCCACCAAAAATGTCCTCGTTGTCCACCTCGACTGATGTTGTTCCATACCGTTCCAACGGATTGTTGAGGAAAATAAAATTTTTGATCCCTACTTCGGAGTGCTGATATGTCATCCATGATCCATATACTTCTCCCATGAGTTCCTATGATGAGATCATGATCACGGGGATGTATCTTGATATCATACACCGATACTGTGGGCAGTCCATGATTCATCTTAGTCCAATGCGCCCCACGATCATGAGACATCCACACTCCTGTTTCTGTACCTATGAACAATAGCTTAGGATCAACATGATCCTCTCGTATGACTCGGACAGATTCATAACTGGTGATACCTGTAGTGATTTTTTGCCATGTTGCACCATAATCATCTGTTCTATAGACCATAGGCTCAAGTATATCGCTACGATGACCATCCATGGTCACATAGGCCCTACTGGGTGAGAAATGCGAAGCCTCTATTCTGCTGATCCATATCGGTTCATAGGCATCTATATTTTGGCTGACTTCGATCCAATTATCCCCATCGTCAGTAGAAACTTGTATCAATCCATCATCTGTCCCTACCCAAAGGATATGTGGGTCTATAGGTGAGAGACTCATAGTATGCACGGCACAATGTGTTTCGGCACCAGTATTATCTGGTGTAATTCCTCCACTGATCCCCTGCTTCCTTTTGATGGGGTCATTGGTACTCAGATCTGTAGATATGACCTTCCATGATATTCCTTTATTAGTTGATTTGAACACGTGATTGCCAGCTACATAGATAGTACTAGGGTCGTGAGAAGACATCATCAATGGCGCCGACCAATTATATCGAAGCTCAGAGGATACTTCTTCTGTAGATGCCTTGATATAATCACTGAAGTTAGGGGTATTGAAAGCAGTAGGACTCACCCGTCTGATATTGCGTGTTTGGGGATTATACTTAAAGTAGCTACCATTTTCCATAGAACTATATCCATCAGTTGGGTCGTACGGATTGATGGCAGCATCTTGACCATCACCCCAATGCATCTTCCAGTTATCATCGGCAAGAATCCCTCGAGCATCCCGACTAAAACTAGCGACTGCATAGGACCCATTGTCCTGTAAGCCACCATATACATAATATGGGTCCTGCAGATCATAGTGAATTCTATAGAACTGTCCGATAGGCATATTATCCATTAATCTGAATGTAGCTCCATGGTCATGAGTCAATGACAGGCCTTTGTCAGCACCTATATAGTATCGGTCAGGATCATTAGGGTCGAGGTACATCGCATGATAGTCACCATGAATTTCATAGTCAGGGCTGCCATTGGTGAGTGTTGTTGCGCCATCGCTACTGACCATAAATCTGGTAGTCAGTATATATACTCGTTGATCATTATGTGGATTGATACGTATCTGACTATAGTAAAAGGGTCTGTTGTTATAGGTATTAACATAGTCCCAATGTTCTCCTCCGTCCTCCGATCTATAGATTCCACTGCCGATTGTATCAAGAGAATTGCTTTTTTCTGCCTCCACTATGGCCATTAGTATTTTTGGATTTTTGGGGTAGATCGCTAAGCCAATTCGGCCAGTAGACTCAGGTAGTCCATTTGTCAATTGTACCCATGATTTTCCATTGTCTACACTTTTGTAAATGCCTCCCATCTCATCGCCAGAGTGAAAGTGCCAAGCCTGTCTCAATCTGTGATAGAAAGCAGCATAGAGAATATGACTATTCTGTGGGTCTCTGACTAAGTCGATACATCCTGTCTTACCATCATCAGGTAGGCCATTGTTGAGTTTGCCCCAATTAGCACCGCCATTTTGAGTACGATAGAGCCCACGCTCACCACTATACCCCCATAGATGGCCTATCGCACATACACAGACATCATCAGAGTTGTCTGGATTGACAGATATACGAGCTATCTGATGTGTATCCTCCAATCCCATATGAGTGAAGCTTGCTCCACCATCTGATGATTTATAGACTCCATTGCCCCAAGAAACACTATTCCTATTATTGGCTTCACCAGTACCTACCCAAATGATGTTCTTTTGATTTTGATCTATTGCAATATCTCCAATTGAGGCAGTCTCATAATCATCAAATATGGGTTTCCACGTAGTGCCAGCATTGTCAGAATGCCAGACCCCTCCAGAACCAGTAGCAACATACACATGGGTAAAGTCATCATCATAAGCCTCAATATCAACGATACGGCCTCCCTGATTGGATGGACCTATATTTCTAAAACTAAGCCCTTCACTTGTCAGCGTATCCATCTGGGCAAATGACTCCTCAAAAGGACTTATAAGAATAAGGAGAATCAGTAGTGGGTAGATTTTCATAGAATTAATCATTGTTGTAAGAAATTAAAAAATTGTCTACTATAGATTGACAAAATTGTGCGTCATCGGCTGAGACGATGAGTAGGTAGAGCGGTTCTCCATACATATCCTTAGACTGAAGTCGATTGGGCAACCCTTTAGTCTGCTGACCTGTGATGATACTATAGAATGTTAGAGCAGTAAGGTAAGTACCCAAAGGTGCTGGATGACTCTGATCCTCATCATATAGGGGCAATTCAGGCCGTAGCTCTCTCGCTTTGGCCCATATCTGACCTACGGGTGCAACAGCTATATCAAGGTTTTGTCCGATAGTGCGATATGCTGATGCTATCGGATCAGTCATTGTTGGGTCAAATGCTCTGGCCCAAGTACTATAGAGTATCGGCTTACTTCCTTCTGTTTCTGATTGAATGACCCATTTTTTGATATAATGTTCTAAGCTATCGGGTTGTCGTATGGCACGGAGACTGTGATCTTGCAGGACTACATAATCCCAGTTTTTATCACTGATTGCTTTATGAGATTCAAGACCCTTTTGACTGTTCCAGTGCTGACCCAAGTTGACTCCTCCAGCTGTGGACTGTTGAGTTAATATGCTGTCTCCTGACACATATGACAAGGCTTGTACTAGCTGTGGAAGATTCCAAAAATAAGTATAACTATTACCTATAAAAAGGACTTTTTTCTGCTGCGCATTCATATCAATTGCAGCGCATAAAACAATGTAAAAGATGATTATATATCGCATATATATGTAAAAAAAGGCCACACTCAATTGCTGAATGCGGCCTTGTAGTATTTAAATGTACATAGAATTTATCTATTTACTTCTGTCTTAGTAAAGATTCCTGGATCATCACTCGGAGCATTAGAATTAGAATTTAACTCATCATCTGAATATGGGAAACGTTCAGGATACTGCCCCGCATTAGTATTGGACGGAAAAGGCACAGCGATATCACTCTCTGAACCTCTGAGGCGACGTGAATCATCAAATGGCATAAACTCACCAAATCCCGATACATAACGCTCCTCTATGATCTCTCTCAACAAGGCTCTATCAGGAGAGATACCATCAACATTCTCCATGCCTCCAGTCTCAAAGTCTGCGGACTCATATGCTTCATATAGATAGGGCTGCCCACTGAAATTAGCATTCAATCTGCCTCCACTGTTTAGCCAAGCTCTAAATTCATTAAGATGCTGCAAGCCCCTATCAAAGCCAGCACTTCTAGCTCCTGCTTCGGCCAGGATTAAATGGTTCTCTTCGAATGATACGATATTCTGCGGTTCGAACTGCTCTATGATGCCAAGGTTGTCACTGCCTCCTGTTGAAAATGCAAATGAGTATTGTCCTCGGGCGGTTTCATCAGTCTTAGCATTGCCTCTATAGATATCAGAAGCAGGATCCAACATCTGTGATAGGTAGCTTCCTTCACTACCGATATCACCTGTACGTGAACCTTCGAGTATCGTCCAAAACGCATTCTTATCACCTTCTGCTATACTCTCATCACCACGTGGGATATGCTGCATATTGCCTGCTGCGCTTGAGATTCCATTAGTCGCTGCGGCATAAGCTCCAGCATAATCTCGTTGTAGCATGAGGAATCTGGCCTTTAGCGTATATGCCGCTTCTCTCCATTTAGTCGCATCACCATCAAAGTATATGTCTATATCAAGATTTCTACTGACACCATCACTGAGATCCCCTATGGCATCATCTAATAGTGCAATTACTGCTGTGAGCACAGTTACTTGTCCATCAAATGCTGGATCCGGAATCTCTTCATTATTGATTTCAGAATAAGGAACATCACCGAATAAATTAGCGGCAAATCCTATAGCTTGTGCTTCCAGTACCTTGCTGATCCCCTGCATAAGTGCATCATTAGGTATATTCTCTCGGATATATCGCACATTGGGAACGATCCCGATATATACTCTGCCCCAAGTGCCTATAGATTCTGCTGTTGATATCGAGTATCCATAGATATTAGAGTATAATGAGCTCAATCCCACTAGCTGTCCCGACCACATACCAGAGATACGATTGAGGTGACCGACAGCAGCATTAGAATTAGCCAACATGGCACCTGTTAAAAATAAGGATGGATCAACATCCGTAATCGTTATGTCATTTGGATTGTCATCAATCCCATCTACTAAACTCTGGCAGCTAAACACCGTAAAGCAAGCCATGAGCAACATGGTATATATTGTAATTTTCATTGTTACTTGTTTAATTAATTGATTAATAATTAACCACTATTGAGAACAGTATGGATGCCGTACTCGGGTTAGTGAAATAATCTAATCCCCTCGCATTACTGACACCAGTCTGATTGATCTCTGGATCGATGCCTGGGATATTATCTATGAGCAAAATGTTTCGTCCCGTCGCCATGAATTGTATAGATTGAATCTTAAGCTTCTCCCTAATAAAGTCCGACTGAAGACTATAGCTCAAAGATATCTCTCTCAATCTCGTGAAAGTAGCATCATAGATCGAGAAGTTGTATGCTTGATTATCTCCAAATCCTCCACCAATTCCAGTACGATACCATGTTTCATCCAAGAGTACATCACCTCCACCAAAGTTTTGGATGTTTCCTCGGACAGTAGTTCCAGCGGCGATTATATCTCCAGCATAGTTTACGATATTTTGATCTAGTGTTAGCCTATTGGCAGTAACCTGAGTCGTACCGAATCTGTTCAAAACGTGAAGGGTACGAGGTGAGAATACTCCACCATGACTATGCTCGACTAATGCATCTAATCTAATTCCTTTGTATCCCACTCTGAAACCCAAACCTCCCCTCCAGTCTGGGTTAGGATCACCTAGTATAATAGGACGGTTAGTGATCTGAGGAAAACCATTGTCATCCAAGATAAAGTTTCCATTGGCATCAGTTTGAGATCCTGTACCATACAATACACCTAACTGTTCGCCCACTATCGCACGTGAACTAACTGATGCACCTGACAAATCTATAGTCTCTGTGCCTGATAGATTGGTAACTTTATTGCGATTTCTACTCCAGTTACCATAGATTCCAAAGTCAACCAATTTGTCTCTTGATACGGTATAATCCCAATCCATCTCAAACCCTTTGTTAGTCATATCAGCGGCGTTATCTACCTGCGTGTCAAAGCCAAATGAAGGCGTCAAATCGACCCTTATATGATCACCAATAATCTCATTTTGATAATATGTCAGTCCGAGGGATAATCTATCCTGAAACATTCTTATATCTGTGCCAATTTCCCATTCAGTCTTGGTAGCAGGTCGTAGATTTGGATTGCCTCTGTCATCATCCAATCTAAAACCACCACCCCAAAGTGCGATGTCTAATGGATCACTATATGTAGAATAAGAGAATCCACCCTCGGCTACAGTCTGTGCAACATGTGCAGGAGGGGCGATACCCACCTGACCATATGAAGCTCTCAACTTAGCAAAGCTTATAGCATCAATATTTAACCTGTCTCCAAACTGCCAGGCCACATCAGCCGCTGGATAGAAAAAGTTGTTTGATAAAGTTGAGGCGGCTTCAGATGTTCCCGAAAGATTAATGAATAACTCATCATTGATATCAAATCCTAATAAAGCGTATAATCTATTGGACCTTAGATTAGTTCTACTATTACCTATTGAGGTACTCTCATTAGCTGAGTTTAACTGAGTGGTAGGTTTACGAGCATTGACTAGAAATCCTCTTAGTTCTGTATTGTTACCTCGTAATCTTCTATCATTGATATTCCATCCTACGGTGGCACTCAAACCGATGTTGTCCGTAAGGTCAAATGTGCCTCTTACAATTGCATCAAAATTAAGCTCAGTTCTGCCCAATAAATCCTCTGCAAGTATACCATTCTGTCGATCCCCTCCTGAACCAATAGGAAAGAAATATAGTCTATCATCCGAATAGGTATCTATACCACCTCTTAGTGTAATCTGAAGAAAACTAGTGGGTATAATATCCATATCGCCCGAGAATGTGAATCGATCCACATTGGATATTGCTCGTTGTTCATATAATGTCCATAGCGGATTGTTATATATCGGATTGTTGTTATTACCTAAGTAGCGTCTATAAGATCGATGTCTTAGTGGCGTTGCCTCTCCACCGCCACTAAAATAAGTGCCGATATAATCTTCTTGATCAAAATCAGGTGGTGTCCTGAGTAAGCCTAATAATAGCCCAGCAGTGTTTGAACTTTGTTGAATCCTATTAGACTTGATATTGGCATAACTTGCTTTGGACGAAACCGTCAACCAATCAGAAAAATAGAATTTATTATTCAATCTAACGTTAGTACGATTATAATCGGATTCACGGATGATTCCCTCTTGGTCAATACGACCTAAACTCATATAATAAGTCGCCTTATCATTACCTCCGCTGATGGTTAAGTCATTTTGGAAAAAACCTCCTGTTTGGAACACTTGATCCCAGTTAGAATTCAAAAATGATTGAGTTGAATTTTTGTCAGTTATTGGGTAATATCTATCTCCATCCGCAGCTTCAAAGAACTGCCCAGACTGATCAAACACGTCTGCACCTCCGCTGCGATCTGGTATATAATCACCCCACGATTCTGCACTAGTCGGAGAGTAAACACCTGCTCGACCTTGTCCCCATGTATCTTGTAAATCATATCGCTGGTTGACATAATCAAATGACAATGTGGACTTATAGCTAATATTGGCACGACCTGATTTACCCTGCTTTGTAGTGATTACTACTACGCCATTAGAGGCACGAGCACCCCATAAGGCAGCCGCAGAGGCCCCTTTAAGTATATTTACTGATTCGATATCTGCTGGATTGATATCATTCAAACGACTTTGTTGGGATACGCCGCCGGTTCTTCCACCAGTAGCATTATTACCACCCCCATACTGAGTATTATTGGCAATTGGGATACCGTCAAGAATGATTAATGGATTGGATGATCCCAAAATCGAGTTCGCTCCTCTGATTCGGATCGTAGAGCCAGCACCAGGATCGCCATTGGTTCGGGAGATCTGAACACTCGACGCTTTGGCCCCTAATGCATTGAGAACATTGACCTCACCTGACCTTCCGATATCCTCAGGTTTAACCACGGCAGCGGTAGAGCCTGTTTCATCTTTTTTCATCTCAAAGCCTAAGGCAGTTACAATGACCTCATCCAAAAATTCGGAGGACTCTTGCATCGTTACATCTATTGAGGTACGTCCGTTGACTAGCTCTGTTATAGTACTCAATCCTGTAAAGCTAAACTCAAGAGTTGCTCCGTTTTGCACCATTAGTGAGTAGCTACCATCTATATCAGAGATCGTTCCATTGTTAGTCCCTTTTTCAAGGATGTTTGCTCCTATCACCGCTTCGCCATTGTCATCAAGGACAAGCCCTGTCACAGTTATCTGCGCACTGAGCAAAGCAGTTAGGAGTAGGAATAATAAATTCATGAATAGTTTCTTCATATTGTTATATTTAAATCAAAAGTACAGAATTCTATTTCGGTTAAACTTCAAGATATTTTGATCTTGCTAAGAGTAAGGGACAAAAATTGCTAATTCAATTGACTTGCTTGACTAAATATTGACTTGGAGTTATCCCATAGTATTTTTTGTACACCCGCTGAAACGATTTGATGTTCTCAAATCCACATTTGCCCATGACTTCGTTTTGGTCTCTGTAGCTTTGATCAAATAGAAACTTGGCTCTCAATAATCTAGTCTTGAGTATGTACTGATAAGGGGTGATTCGGTAAAAACTTTTGAACGATCTCAAAAAATGAAAAGGAGACAGACATGCAATCTTAGCGATTGCTTCCAATGACAAATCTTGAGAAATATTACTATCTATAAAATCTTTGGCCATACTCAATCGTTTGTATAGTTCGATTCTTGTCTTTCCTTTAAGGGCACTCAATGAATTAATCTTCTGATTTAAGTGATTGTCAATCCTAATGACCTCATCAAATATTCGGCTAAAGAATTCTTCATAATAGAGTGTGCCATGTTCTTTATTCCTTATATCAGTAGCTAACTGACTGAGCATCATTCTAAGTTGATCACTCTTGCTAAATGTATTAGAATAAAAATGAAAATGATCTGAATAAAAAGGCTCAATATGGTCTAGTAATTCCAAGGTTGATTGTTCCATCTCATGAAAATAGTTGCTCAAAAAATGTGGACTGTAAGCCACAATGACTCCTTGAGCCGCAGTGCTTTGGTGTAGATAATGCCGAAAGGGCACTCCCTGTTCTACAATCAGAAAATTATCATCTGTGAGTACTTTTTGATCCCCATCAATATTATAATACTGCAAACCTCCGCTTATAGAACGCAAGGTAAATCGGCTGATGTGTGCTCCCGACTCCAAATGGTTATTAGAAAAGTAAAAAGCGTTGCTGTTGAATTGGTCAATGCGCTCACTTCTATTAGAACAGTAATTGTGCTTATCAAAAACTGATAACAAGGTATTACAATATGTACAGCTAGCGATCAAATCTCAGTTTTGGTTCTATTCGGTAATATAGGATAGTCTCGTCATATTTCAACACGATTCTATCATATTGGCAAATTCTTTTTTTTCAGCGATTTACAAAATAGCTGAAAATTCACTTCCTATTAATTTCCCATTTTTGACATTATGTCAATAGAATTTTAAGTCCGTGAAAATAAATCACCACGATAACTTGATGGATTTTTTCCAGTAATTTTTTTGAATACCCTAGAGAAGTACGCTACACTTTCAAAACCGCAGTCATATGCCACGGACGTAAGCGATCGTTCTGTATGCATCAGTTGCCTAGCTTGAGCAATACGATACCCGTTAAGAAATTGGGTAAAGGTTTGATTAGTCGCTTTCTTGAAATATCGACAAAAGGCTTCTTTGGACAGATGGCAGATACCTGCGGCATCATCAAGGCTGATCGGATTCATATAGTTGCTGTCTATATATCTATACAAGTCAGTAAGGCGATACTGCTCCTTCCAGATGTATTTCTTCTGATAGGGGTATTCATGCAGTAACTGAATATCCTCATCTTGAGACAGTATATATAAGATGTTGAGAAAATAAGTATATCGCTCAAAACCCGTAAGCTGTATCAGCTCACCCAGCATAACACCTACCTGATGCTTGAGCTCAGAAGAAAAAACGATACCATGCGCTGATTTTTTGAACATCTCAGAAATAGGCTTTAACTCAACAAAACTATTGCTCAGATGATCATGAAAATCGGCTAGCATATGTACGACAAGCATATGATAACTCGACTCCTGCTGATAATCAAAATTGAGATGTGGGATATCGGAACCAATTAAAACCAAATCCCCATCTATATACTGGTCCTTATGCGTTCCTACATGACGTATCCCTCGTGCCGCACTGATATATACCAACTCAAGTTCAGGATGAAAATGCCAAAAGTAGAAATTACTGAGGCGGAATCGATCCTCTACTTTGAAAGAATTACCTAAGTCAAGAGTGAATTTTTCCAGTTGTATTGTTTCTTCATACATAGACAATACTGATATTTATACAATATAACGTGACCAATAAATCAATATAGTACAAAGTAAAATCAATAATGTTCAAGAATCAACCATAGCCTTATCTCACCTTTGTGCATCAGAAATAAATCACGATGCAAAAAACAATGACACCGACCATGATGCCCAACCAAGGCCACACCGACATACCTGGTAAT